>LIEC01011475.1:0-46879 GCA_001925005.1 Drosera capensis | reverse complement strand
TTTGACCACTTCTCGTGATCAGCAACATCATCCCTGATGGAAGAGAGGATCAAGTTCTTGATGAAAAAGAAGGAAACATAATCCTTAACAAAAATGTCACGCGAGAGAATCTGACCTATGGGTCAGGAACATGAAGCGAACTCCGCCCAACTCCTCCAAGTTGCGCGCAAGGGCTTCAGTATACTTTGGACTGCATTCAACCAACACGTGTTTAGGAACAACAGTATATTTGCTTCACTAGCTGGTGCACAGGATTGATGTTGAACTAGTTATTACCTATCGACAAGTATATTTCCCTCAGGGTGAACTATGAAGTAGGACGAAGCACCATACGATTTTACAGAATTATAGCCGCAGTGATATATACCCTGCAGGTTGTGGTCTTCCTTAGATAAAAAAAAATAATTCCTCGAGTTGAATAAAGTGAAAAATTTAAACACTCCAAAGGAGAGAGTTCTTTTTTTTACTGGGATTCTCTTCTCATCGATTGGAATAGGAAATGTCTTCTGAACTTCTTTGATATCATGAGGAGGCTTCTCCGTGTGGATCGAACTCGTTGGGCATGAAAGTAGTGCCTAAATAGAGCAAAATTTTGTTTCAAGTTGTTTTCTTCATCCAGCAGAACATACCAATCAAATCAGAAACAGGCATGTTCAACCACTCGTAAAAAGTTGGTTCTGACTTCGTCAAACAAAAGGAAAGACAACATTACTGTATTAAATCCAATCAAGGTAAGTTTTCAGATACTTATATTCACTTGGGTATCGACCAAGATTTTGAATCCGCTCGTTGTAAAGCAGTGGACAGCTTCATCGCATAGAGCAAAGATTTAAAAATAGTACCTGAAGTGCCTCAAGCCGCTCTTCTCTCGAGCTAGGCTGCTTATAAACAGCAGACTTCTCCCCAACTCTCGTGAAACTTTTCTGCAAGGAGCAAGTGATGATACCAAACAAAATGTCAAAAAGTGTTGTTGAATACTATATACCAGCCTAAACATGTTCAGTGTAACATGATCGCATGACAATACTAAGAGTTAGGAAAAAGTCTGCTGACCGGTGCCATCCAACGGCATGTATCACAATCAATGCATGTATGATCTGCATGGCATGAATAACAGGAGGCAATACACATTAGTCTACCAAGAATAAATTTCATCAACATACCATTTTTCACTCAATCATGCACCGGTATTCAGGATAGTATAGTCCAACAAAAGGGCAGCCAAAAACAAAAGATTTTCCAAGAAACGGTAAGACTTATAGAAGCAAACCACACCAAAACCGATGCCTAGTTAACTAACTGCATCATAGTCACATCCTTTATCAGTTTATCACCCTAGCTCTTTCTTGAAGCATCACTCAGGACTAAAGCATCTAGTAAGCACAAGCATCACTCCTGACACACTCCTAACATGAGTATGCCACCAAACAATATAAGCAGACATCAACAAAAATGGCAAGCCCTCGATTTTTTTGTAGCACAAGCCCGAGAGAAGAGTCGAATCCCCAAATGGGATAACCAAGGCAACGTAAACCAATCCCAAATTCTCATAACAGAATCAACAAGAACCTACAAAACCCAATAACAAAATCACATCATACCAACGTAAAACTCTCCCTCAACATTCTGCGGCCGCCGCTCCCTCATTTCCTTACTCGTCCCCATAGCCAAAACCCTACCCATCTTTCTCCTTCCAACACTCACTAAACCCAAATCCAGCCACACAGATCGCTGTTTCAACACCCCCAAACCCTTACCCATCATCGACACACTCATTACAGCCTCCATTCTCAAACTCCAACCCAAACAACTCAATCAATCGATTTCCCACATTGGTTCTGTTCTTTTCTCATCTATTTATAAAGGGTTTGTTAATGGGCGGTGACGGATTGGTGAAGTGGCGATGTGGGCACCGTGGGATTTGAGGGGTTGACGGTGAAATAGCTATTGGGTCTATTGGGTCAACTGGGTGTTCGTCGGCGATTGTGACAGAGGCGAAGATGAAGACGGAAATGGATGGAAAATTGCAGTTGGTGTTGTGTTGTGTTCAGGGTTTGCCGCCTGTTTGTTGCGGTTGTGAGGATTCAATATTATAATGTCACCATCTGAATCTAATGACCACCCTTTCACTAAATGTAAATTAGACACGCGTTGAATTTTTATTTGATTTATTGGAAGAAAGAATACTTTTTATAATGGGAAATATTATGATAATGGAGAGAAAGGTAGATATTCTTTTTCTTTAATGTTGCACCACTTCAATAAACGAACAAACAATCAAATTTATAAATTTATTATAAAACATCAAACATAATATATTTACGAATTATAATTTTGGGATAAATAACATTTGTATCATATCATTTATTAATAAAAAAATGACGTTTCAAAATACATAATGAATAATACAATTATTACGTAACATTGTAACTAATATGAGATGAAGGGTGTGGTATAATGTAGCATAATATTGTTGATTTGATTTTTTCTAAGATTATAAATATGTATAACATTTGTATCATATCATTTATTAATAAAAAAATGACGTTTCAAAATACATAATGAATAATACAATTATTACGTAACATTGTAACTAATATGAGATGAAGGGTGTGGTATAATGTAGCATAATATTGTTGATTTGATTTTTTCTAAGATTATAAATATGTATAACATTTGTATCATATCATTTATTAATAAAAAAATGACGTTTCAAAATACATAATGAATAATACAATTATTACGTAACATTGTAACTAATATGAGATGAAGGGTGTGGTATAATGTAGCATAATATTGTTGATTTGATTTTTTCTAAGATTATAAATATGTTAAAAAAATAAAGCTATAAATAAATTCAAACATCCTAATAAGAAAATGTACGGAGGGAGTCTTTCTTACCGGTATAAACACCAAACCAGTACTTCCGGTCCCGCCTCTACCAGTGTAAACACCAAACCAGTATTTCTTACCAGTGTTTTTGACTGGGAGAATTATGGTGAATAAACAAGTCCAGCTCGGAGAATTGGCTATAACTGGGTGCTGCGTGTACAAACTAACTTATCATCGGTTATTTATAAGGTGAAGCTATAGGTGTTGCATCCAATGAGCTGTAGCGATTGGTATTTGAGACGCATTTGACTTGTAACGTTAATTTTTGTAACTTACGAAAGTTGGGAACAAATTAAGTAAAGCATTTTGTACCTGGAGTAAGAACAAAGAACTATCGCCCCGGCAGTCGAAGATCCGGCCTATGTAGCCAATGGTTCCGATTTCTGGATAAGTAATGTGATGTTACTGCGTTTGTAGATGAATGTCTGGCAAAGTTATTAATTGCTACGAACTGGTAGTTTGTAATCGTTGATTTATCTTTGCAAGGTTCATGGTAAAGCTGAATGAAAGTTCAGATGCTGAATACAGCTCAAACGGTTCAGATGTATATACATTGCTCTCATATAATGGGGTAAAATACATCTGGCCATCAATCGTGATTCCATTTCATACCTCTTCAACAGTATGAAATAACAAAATTTTCAAGTACACATATTGAAAACCAACGCAGATCACAAACCTTAAATTACGAGCTCTTAAATAAACTCGCGACGAACCAAAAGAATCAAGAAAATACCATCTTTTACAGTTGCGAAGTCTATACCAACATTTTGATGAAAATTTTCAACAAAGTCTAGGTGATGGCCTGTTAGGCAAAGGACTCTGTCTCATAACCAGCTTAGACATCTGCCCCTTCATTTCTCTACACATCTTCTCGAGCTCCATCACTCGCCATT
Organism: Drosera capensis; assembly: GCA_001925005.1. Lineage (NCBI taxonomy): Eukaryota > Viridiplantae > Streptophyta > Magnoliopsida > Caryophyllales > Droseraceae > Drosera > Drosera capensis. The sequence goes on along the minus strand of LIEC01011475.1, from coordinate 43,091 downwards.
GCATTTCTTCAATATTTATTCTCACCCCCTCGTTCTCTTCTTTGATGCTCTCGACGTCCTTGGTTCTGTTATTGACCACAATCTCGTTGCCATCGCCTTTACTCATGGTGTTTTTGTTGCTAAGATTTCTTATGCAACAAGTAGTGGTCGTGCCAGTAATGCTAGAGACAGTCGTGGTTGGACTCTCGCAGCTAGTGCTTTCGTAGTTGTAGTCCTTGGGAGCCGGTTGAGCGGCCAGGGCTTCAACTGCGATCCTTGGAGGGATTCTCGGGTTCTTGGCGAGGTCCTTGCACGCTTCTAGGGATAGTTTCTCGAAGTTGAGGCACCGGCATACTCTCGATCTCTCTTCCCATGAAACGTTAGGATGCGACTGCAATAACAAGACATATATGATGCATTAAGATAGCTAAGGATCAATCCGGTCAGCTTCAAGGCTAATATCATTGGTCTGAATCATAATGTTTTTTTTTATCAATGTATCACGACCACGTACATAGACAATATCACGATCGGATTTATTCTAGTCAGCAGTGACAATTCACAAGAAGACTAGAGACGAAAGCACTCGACACGGTGGGCTTAGGCTATCATATATGCTTATGCGACAGTATCATGAACAACTCGTTTAATCAGAATCAACTTCCGTCGTACAATGCTACTACCACTGCATATCTGTGACAGTGATGAACGAATTATGCCGGTGAAAATGGGACAAACCTATAAGTGCAACAAAAAGGGCAGACTTTGACGGTAAAGCACGGGTTTCGTCCTATTATATATATCACTCTTCTGTTTGGACTCCTCTGTGTTGTTTCTTTCTCCCATTTTGTACCGACGACTACTCGTTTATGTGTTCTTTGGCCAGCTAGATCCATTACATGGCTTATCATAAGAATTTCTAGTCCATCCATAGTGGATAAGATTCAAGAGAAAACTTAGCCAACCAAGCAATTCTCCGCAAAGGAAATCCATAAGATCTAGCACGTCACTATGATATCCTATGTAGACGATAAGGTTCCTCGTAAAGTTGGTCGATGAAACGTGTATTTTAGGACCATGATTAGTTGATTACCGTATTAGTTGGGTTGTTAAGATACGAACAATATTATTGAGTCTTTCATCTTCTGTTAAAGATGAGAACAAAATTGACTTCTTTAACATGATATCAAAACAGATGTGATTTGAGGACACGAGCTGAAACTATAGTTGTAAGTTAACCTTGTTGATTGAGAATATTGCATAAAGAATACAACATGTTTGGAACTTCTGACAGAAATGGGTTCTCAACCTCGACTAATACTTATTAAGCTAGCAATGATGAAAATGTGAGCATTGTTTACCTCAAGATAGAGATCAATGGCTCTGTAAACACCATCAAAGCAATCCCTAGCAACACCAGGCAAACTCAAAGCAACACCCATGAACTTAGACACCTTGAGATTCATATCAGGAGATATCTCACCCAAGTACTGATCCATCAACCACCCAACTTTCCTCAATCTCTCAACACTCACCCCTTCACTCCTCACAAACACCCTCACAAGTCTCCCAACAAGACTCACATCATACACACCACCACCACGGCCGCCGCCAGCGCCACCACCACCAGCGATGCCATCCCCAAGGCAGAGGAGGAGGTCATCTAGTTTGGCTTGATCAAGCATGCTGCCAATGAGTTTCTCAAGACCTGATCTGCAGCTCTCACTTAACCTAAAATTTGTTACTGTTCTCAATACCCAGAATAGTCCCCTGCATGAGAATGCTGTCTTCCCCATCAACATCACCCCATATACTGCTGTATCTGAAAAGATTTTATGAGATAAAGAAGTGAAGCTTTAACTTTTGACATTACTTAATTTTCATGTAATGCTTTTGTGCAAGTAAAGTTGCCACATTTATTCTTCACACAAAAGTTCACCATGGAAATTTAGTGAACCAAATTCATTGTTCTCGAAACATAATCCGACAACCTGCAGGGTGTTATAAGACGAGATATACACAAGTCATACACATGCAATAGATATCAAATTAAGGAAATAATTGTTTATCATCTTATCAGATATTCAAATTTGTGATGTAATGCCTGAACATATTACTGTGGTAACTGAACACTTACCTGCAAGTCCGCTATACAAAGAATGATTCAAGCTCAATCCCCTGTTCTGAAACAGAGCACCACCAGCAATCTTCAAATAATGAAGAAGAAACCTCGTAAGCACCAAACTGTTGTTATCCGATCCATATGCTCCCAAGCTCTTGATCATCTTCTCGATTATCTTCGGAGACAAATTCGAGAGATCATCGAACCACCACGCCCGATTCTTCCCCATAACATTACCATTATAATAAACAGAACACACATTCCCATTCTTCCCATCAACTCCCACATTCTCCGGCGACGACGACGACGAAGAACACCCCGTTATAGTATTATCTGTGTTCTGTGCGATCTTAGCGAGAAGCGAAAAGATCAGCTTATCGATCAGACCACAAGAATCGGCCTCCTCGAAGACCGATTCACAGCTTTTTAAGCAGATCACGACGTCGTTCCACGACCACTCGAACATCCCCTCGAGGAATGAATCTGTTTGGAGCACAAGACTGCGTTTAGATGCCGTTATTTCGAGGAAGATGGCGGCGCAGTGAAGAACAGAGACGTTCGATGTTGAGATGAAGATGTCGCCATAGTTGTAACAGAATCTCGTGATCAGCTCGAACCCATCTGGGCCACCCGGAAACCGATCGAATTCGATGAGGATCGGAGTTTTTTGCATCTGGATGTTCTTTTTTGCTTGTTTGATCATTTTCTTGAGCTTGATAGAGTATGCTGATATGATTCTCTGCAAAAATGAGTTTAAAAAAGATGTGATTTTTGAGATGAATTGAAGCAAATTGAGAGTGAAGATTGGCAAAAGGAAACAAAAGGGTACCTGATTGAGGAAGAATATGTGGTCGCCATTGACGTGGATTTCGAGATCAATGTGCTCTGCTGCCATGGTTGCATTGATGATAAAGAACAGAGAAGTGAGTGAATTTTTGGGAGAATTTTGGGGTTTTTGTTGTTGTATGAATTTAGGATTTTTGTTTTCAATAATAATTTAATTGTTGGAGACAAATTGAGTGACTACTTATTGTTTTTTTTTTGTCATTGAATTGAGTCCGTGACAAAGCACCAGAAGATGGAAACTTTGTGATGAAATTTTCTTGTTTTTTGGCTTGCTTGTCCTTTGATGGTAAATTGTGCAGCATTTTAATGCTAGATGCAATGTTCTACTTTTGGAGGAAAATCACATGATTTTCGTGGAAGGGTAAAAGGAATGTCCGAGTGTAATGATAGCAGCTGTTCGATTTCAAGCAACTTATAACACGACTTATCGTTTCGCCGCTCATGTAACTCTAGCCCTGATTATGATAGATATCGACGACGACATGAAAGTTGATCTGCAATGTTAATTGTGTAATCCTCCTTCAATGCACCTCTGACAAACGATGATTAGATTCAAATTAAACAAAAGACAAAGATCAAAACAATGCTTGAGGTCATGTTTGGAAAAACAATAACATAGGTTTGGTAACATTCCAAGAAACAAATTTCAACCGAGATTTCCGACCAAATTGGGCAAGTGTTGTAAACTCCAAATATGATGCATTTGGGGGGTGACAATTACCACAGTAATATATAGACATGCATACACAGCTTTACAATGTTCCGTGTTTTTTGGAAGATTCTGGCCAAGTGTACCTAACAGTAATATTCGTGAAGATCATGGCCAGGCTCACCTGTCTATACTTGCATACCATCATGTATGGAATATTTATTTACATACTCATGTAGCAACATGGGGGAGAGTCAACTGAGGAGGTTGGGGATACAACAGCTCCGGTGGACTTCCGGCCAGAATCTCCGACAAAGGTTGGCCTAGGAGGGAAGTCCGGTGGATATTATTGCCTTCGATTCTTCCCATGAAATTAGAGATATGGTATTAAATGCCATTTTCAGAAGATTGCATGGACACGTCAGAGCAGCGCAGATTTGGGATGGACATTTCTACAGGGTGGGTTGGTGTTCGGGCCCGGATATGAAAGAAAAGCTGCGAGCCCCAGAGGCCAAAATGAAGAGGTTGACCAGATTAAACAAGCCCAGAGCTCCATCACAACAGAGGATTGTCATCGACTCAGATGATGGCACAAAGAGGGGGTTGCAGGACCCTTTTCTACCTGATCTTACCAAGTAGAGAAACTCAGTCACCGGAAAAGAATGTTTTCCCATCTCAACCAGTTAGTATCGTGCCTCTGGCGGCGTCCCCCCGACATCTCTCAAGAAAGAGGGACGTTGCCACCAACCCTCTGTTGGAACTGTCAAGGGCTTCGAAATCCTTGTACAGTTCGGGTCCTCAAGGCGGCCCTTAACAAAGAAAGACTGTCGTACACTTCTTTGTCTCGTCTCCCAGTACGATCGTTAGGCTGATGTAGCCTTTTGGGTAAACCAGTGAAGCCCACAAGTGGTGTCTTAAACGGTTTGAGATTCTCATCCTCGAAGCCCATCTTCTTGAAGGCGGTGTAGTAGAGAACATCTGCTGATGACCTGTTATCTACCAGGATTCTTTTCACATCGAAGTCTCCGAAGTGGAGGGTGAGGACAAGGACGTCATTGTGAGGGAAGGCTATTCCCGTTCCATCATCAACCTGAAACCCCATCTCAGGCCCGTTGATTATCCCAAGTTCAGCGATAGGCGCGGCACACGGGTTAACCGAGATTGTCCCTCCCAAGATCATATTGATCCTTGGCCAATGTTTTTGGTTTCCTTCTCATCTTGACGGAGTCCTGATCCTTTCCCGAGGTCCTTGTAATGACCGGTTTTGAGCTTGATCTCCGTTCGTCACAAATCTTTTTAGGGCACCCTCCCTTGTCAATTCTTCGATCGCATCCCGTAGAAGACGACATTCTTTCGTGTCATGACCGTGATTCTTGTGGTACAAACAATACTTAGTCGTATCCCGATTGTTCCCTCAGAACCTTTGTTTCTCCCGATGCTTTTGTAATAGATTTTCTTCTCGCGCTACCATGAGTATTTTTGCCCGTGAGGCATTCAGGGGCGTCAAGCTAGAGTAAGTCGGGCCCTTCTTAGACTTGCTTCGGTTTTTCTTGCAATCTCGAGAGCTCTGCTCGTCATTCTTGGTGTCTCCTAGCCGAGAGTGGACGCTGCCACGGGAAAAACCGCTGCTTCGGTTTTTCTTGCAATCCCCTGAGCCGGTTTGCCATCACCGTTTCAGTTGTGATATGTTGGTTCAGCTTGGCCAAGAGGTTGGCGTAGCTCCACGGAACCTTTCTGCTTTAGTCGTAAGTTAGGCTCTTGTTGGTTAGTCCTTGGAAGAGAGCTCAATGGATGTCCCCCTCCTAAGCATGTCTGACCTGAACCATCTTCGAGTTGAACCTTTAGATGTAGGCCCTTAACAAAAAAGACATAAAAAATCGATTTGATTCTTATATTGTATTTAAGAAAGAAATCGAAATACTCAACAAAATAACATAGAAAAGAATAAAGTATCTAACTATTTCCATAGAATAAGAATTTAAAAAGAGAAACTCGTTGTTACGTTTTCTATTTATACTGAGATAGAATAGAAAAAAAGAAAAGAACAGAGTATCTAGCTATTTGTATATAGTGAGAAAACGATCCAACCAATCCGGAGTCAAATTTAATGATCTTTCTGAAATTTATCAGAAACTATTTGTTATTTACTTATTTCTATCTCATTCAGTCTGTCGTTTTCATAAGTCTTTTTTTTTTTTTTTGGATTTCTTAGCGCAATCTCCATCGGACCGGCTTATTTATTCATTTTCCGAGCACAGCTTTGGGAAAAAGAAAGCCAAAAAAGACCGATAATAATAACCGGGGCTATCATGGGACAATTCATACTTCAAATATCTATCTATTATAGACCTCTGCTTTTAGTCTTGTCTAAGCCTCATATAAGAACTTGTTTACTATTTTTCTCTCTTTTCTTATTTCGCTTACTTTTGTAGAAAATTCAGTGTTTAGGACCGAACAAGAACAACCCTAGAATTGGGATTCTTGATGTTATAGGGGGAATGATGAGTCGAAATGAAAGTAGAGGTGTTCTATCGTTAACTGAAATCGTCGGCTATTAATGTACTACGAGGTGAACGCCTTGGCTAATTCCTCGAACAAGCTTATCGAACACTGCTGTAGAGAGTTGAACCATATTCGGACTGGGCCTTGAAGCGTGGTTGGGAACGCCTTGCAAATGATGGCATCCTCGACCCCGCAGAGGTTCATCAACATCCAGAAATGCGACCTTTCCGAATTTCTTTGTATCTTCCTTGTACTGGCTGCTTGTTTCGTAGTCCGAGCTTCTGAATACTCTTCTGTGACCCAGTGCATTTTCTTTGAAACAGTTCTTTAACTGACAGGTTCCCTTTCAGTGCCCGGACTACCTGTATTGCGAATCCATGTATGGAAATGGTTACTGGATATGCATGTGAAATTGTGAATAATAGCATCTAGACTAAAGGTGTGGCAGGCGCATTCATAACTATTTACTTTGAGGGGTCAAAACGCAAATCGATTTGATCAAATTGAGATGCCAAAACCCGATACCAAAGGAGCCCTTTAATCCTGTCATAACCATACATCTCTTTTATTCGTATCAACCAAGGAGCAAAGGATACGAACATTGTTTTTTGTTATGCATGCCAAGCGTGTTTTCTATTCCTAACTTTCTCCATCACTCATGCAAAGGGTGCTTCTACCAAATTTTTCTGTTAGCTGGAGTTTCAGGTAAGACAACTGCCAAGTTTATAAAACTCTGTACTGTGACAGGAGTACATATATAGAATCAAGGAAGGAAGAGTGATCGAAGCGATGGGTCTCATGTACGAGAACTATATCAAGCCACAAAGGATACGTGATCGAAGAAAGAATGGAGGATTCCAACGCTACTACTCCAGAGTTGATGGTTTGATTCCGATGTATTGCCGAGATCTGTTAAGTATACTAGTATTATTTATTGGTTTGATACTTTACATTTGCCTTCTATGTTGGAGTGCGACTGCCCTCCATGACCGATAACCCATGAGGGGGGACAAAGCAATGTAATGAACAATATCAAATTCAACTCCATGTAAATGAGGATTCTATCATCACTTTGTTTATGTTTCTTCGATATCTCGCATTAGTTGTTTATTGCTTAAATCTGGCTCCGATGTTCCTACTAACTAACATAGTTGGGACATTAAAGTCGACCACAGTGTCGCCTATTTTAACATTACTTAGCGCTCAACGGATGAGCTTAGCACGGTTAAGTAGTTGGTCAGGAAACTTGGCACTAGCAGATGAACAAGGGCATTAGAGCATGTTCTCAGGGGGGGGGGGGGGGGGGGGGGGGGGACTGATCGATATCCCTATCCTTGCCTTTATGATGAAATTCCAAATCGTAGCCCATCCACCCAGCCCCTCGGCTAAAAAAGGAGCAACACAGACAGCCACTTAAAAAAAAAAAAAAAAAAAAGGTCCTGTTTAGGAGCTACTCCACTTATCTGATGAATACAGGGAACATTATTTCACACTGTCGTAAAATCAATTTTAAAAAAAAATAATGATAATAGATTCATTATATTATTTATAACTCCATATCAAATCCTACGCGAAAATACACTTGGACTTCACATGGGAAATACAGGAAATGCAATACACTGACCCAAAACAAATCAAGTGACACACAAACACCACAAAAACAAATACAACGATTCTACCAAAAATCTCATCGGAAGAGCACAAATCTATTATATTATTTGTATCTCAACAACTAGATACGGGAAAAGAGAGTAAATGCAGGTATAGAGCATGCGTCTAGTGCAAAAGATCCAGAGAACTTCGGAACAAGTGTACTTTGGATCAATTAAACACAAAAGGATACTCAGGCTACCGATCAGCTATATGAAGCATTCAACAGATTCATTTCTTCGATCCAAAAGCTGCGATTCTCAATACAAATACAAGTACATGAAATATGTCAGGGAAGTAATAGATGTAATACACACAACAGCATCTGTTATCAAGGAAGAAAAAGGCACCGGATAGTTTTGTTCAGGTGGAACAAGTAGTTGCCAGCTCGATATTGAAAGCAATATTCGGACCATATAAGATTCATTCTGCATTCTATCCGTACCTGAGGCAAACCCATTTTTATATCCTGATCGATAATCAAGATTGTATTCTCCGTCTCAGTCTCACAGATACAGCATCCATTATGGTCTCTTTCTTTGCTACTGCTCCATGTGGATCCCCATCATTTTATTCGCCAACCGTGCTCCAATCTCATCGCATCCTGATCTCTTCCTCCTTTTCTCAGCTTCTTACCTTACCATGCATCTTGTTTCTACCTGCAAAACAGCACTCCTACATTTAGAATAGTACAGATGGCGAGTGCAAGAGCCATGAGATGTGAGATCTGGCGCCGACGAATACATCTAGGGCAAAAACCAAGAGAGATGAGCCATGAGATGAAGTAACTACTTTGGGCAGGAACAACTATAGGGACTCACATATGCAACCATAAATATTGTGAACTGTTGCATCACATAGATGATACTGATCCCTTGCCATTGAAATGCATCCAAAGAAAGATGATTGGCTGCCGTATTAACATTTAACAACATCAACAGTGCTGATGTACATATATCTTAAGGTTTTTCTTGGATAACAGACCTAACATTTGAGTTAGATAGACCCGAACATACATGCCAATACTTTCAAAAGGTTTATGGCTTTACGCTTAAACCCTTAACCTGCTCAAATATATTTTCACTGAAAAATAACCACAGCAGTTCGAATTCACAGCAATGACTCTAAGTTCTGAGATTGAACAACATATCAGTAAATATTTGTTTAGGCAACTGGCAGATACTGAAATCAGCTTCAACATTATCATTTTATCATTAAAACAACAAATCAGACGTTGCTTGGCCAGCTAAGTACAGAACTATGATTTGTACGCTAACCAAATCATGGACACACACTTTTTCACAAAGCAGGAAAACAATAGTTCAAACAGACATCACAAGCCAGAGATAGAAAGTAGGAACATACAAGAACATCAAGCATCTTCACCCTCCTTTGCACCAAACGGATCGTGGTTAGGAGCAACATCTTGCCCAATGGTGCGTTGCACTAGCCTCTGCAAGTCAGCCATAACCTTGGCCTCACGTTTCGACTTCTCTTCATAGTTGAACATAGCCAACGCCCTCTTATCCTCAGCACTGTAAACCTGGTTTTCCTTCCTAATACGAATAGCATTCATTCTCTGATGCCTGCTGCCACTCATCACATACCCAAGAGTCTCAAACTTCTGAATTTCATCAGCGGAAAGACCCACTTCACCTCTACGAGGAATACGCTTCCCTTGCTGAACATACTGAGCAATAGCATCACCCTCACCAGGCCTGAGAGCACCACCATAGCTAATATGTCCGTCAGCCTTCGGCAAAGGCACAGGCCCGACAGGCGGTTCGTTAATAAGAGCAGTTTTCTTCTGGAAATCAATCATCTCCTTCATAGCCTCGGAGTTGATATCATTTATCTTCGCCCCATCCACCTTATCATTGGCTGCATCATCTTCCTCAGACCCACTAGCTTTCCCACTTTTATCCTCACTCACACTAACGGATTCCGATCGCCTCTTGCTCCTGCTTCTTCTGGAGCGTGAAGAAGACGAACGCCTCTTCTTCTTCTTAGAAGACCTATCCTGATCAGATTCATCAGTCTCACTCTTGCTGTCATCGCTTTCCTCATCCCTCCTCTTCCTATTACTACTCCTACTCCCCTTGCTTCGTCTGCTTCTCCTCTCCAATCTCTTCCTTCTCCTATTCTTCCTACCCTCTTCCTCATCCTCACTATGACCAATATCACTCCCTTCCTCCTCACTCTTACTCCCCGAAAACCTCCCGCTCCTGCCCTTCGACCCCGAGCTCTTCTTCTTCCTCCTCTTCTTCTCATCAGAATCATCCAAATCGGCTTCGTCTTCAGATTCACTATCCACTTCCCTTCTCCTTCCCTTCGATCTCAACCCCCTCCTCCTCCTCCTTCTCCCCCTCCTATCATCCTCGGACTCAGATTCAGAATCAGACTCACTCTCCACCTTCTTGCTCTTCCCTTTTGACCTAGACACCTTCCTCTTCCTCCTCGAACCATCCGATTCGGACTCCGATCCAGTTCCAAAATCCCCTTTCTCCTCCTTCCCAACCTCCTTCTTCTCCTCCTCCTCAGAAACATCCTCTTTCTCATCCTCCTCCTCCTCCTCCTCGCCGTCCCCGTCCCTCCTCGGCGGACTGGGCGTCACCGTCCAAATACAACTCGCCAACGTCTTCCTCATCTTCTGCCTCTTGATCCGCCTCCTCTCCTCAAAACTCACCCCTCTCATCTCCTCCTCCTCATCCTCCTCCCATCCATTATCCTCCCTCCTCCCATTCTCATACCTCGAATCTCGATTCAGATACGATGATCCCTTTCCTCTTCCGTTGACGTACCGCCTCGAAGGGAGGGCCTGGAAATTAGGGTTGGGGGAAATTGATCGGAGAGGTCGGTGGCGGGAGATGGTGCGCGTGGGGGAGTAGCGGGCGTATGAGGGGCTGCGGCTCCGGCGGTGGCGGTCGTCGGGGGTTTCGATGCGAGATGAGAGACGAGCCATTTTGGGGGTATTTTTTGGGAGTGTTTGATTGATGGGTGTTGGTTGATGAGGTGATTCGGGGATTTGTAGCATAGTCGAATAGTCGTGCTTTTGACTTCACCCATATTTCTACGGGTTGTACAAAATCATTCTTGAAAAACCAATCCGGACCAAATATCGGACGAACCCGACAATTTGGAAAAGATATCGGACTAAATTGGTTAGGACGAGAACTTTCTGTCTTAAATAACGGAATATAATTATGGCACAACATTTTTGCAAATGTCCCAAATCAGTTGTAACGGACCAAAGAGGATTTGAGTTTTATCGAAAATTAGTTCTTATGCCTTGTTTAATGTCGATCCATATATTGCATTGATTTTTCGCTCTTGTAGCTGAGTGGGATTGTTACCTGTGGATTTACTTCTTGTTTGTTCTCTTATACTGAATTTAATCCTTGAAAATATTTATATTATGTTAAAAATACTAAATTGTCCTAGGATTATTATAACAAATGACATATAAACATACCTCACCACATTTTCCTTCATGTATTCACTTCCCTGCGGCTATTCATTCATCATCAGACGAGTCTCCTCGAAGTCCTTTTTTTTTTTTTTTTTTTTTTTTGCTTGCCTAGGCCACACTACCTTTTGACAATTTCACCTCCATTTGATCCAACCTCAATGATCTCCTTATTCTCTTTTTTTTTTATTAGCTTGGATAACTTTCATGGACCCAAGATTCCTGATGGCTTCCTTGCTCCTCCCACGATTCAAATCTTTCCCAAAGTTTACTAATAATGCATCATCCATCGGAATTAATGTCAATTTGCTTTCGTCTTGGTCTTTCAACTCATATCGTCCACTACAGACAGGCAATCATCGAAAAGAACATCATCATTGAAGACCATCTTCTTTTTACTGGATTTGTGACGAAGTCGACATTACCCACAAAAATGGAACGAGAATCCATCTTTTTTCTATTATCCCTCACAATCTGAGCGGCAGTGCGTTGCTTGAAATCGCCTTGAATCTACCATCTCCTCTGTGTCGAAGACATTGACGTTGATGAGGTCCCACAAGTTAAAACACAGTGTCCGGATTCATCAAGTATGAATTCTTTTGCTAATACTATTTAGCCACGTAGTATATCGCGACTCAACGCAATTGTAGGTATCGTTTGCAAGTAATAAGATGATTATATGAGTTATCATTCCACGAAAACTTGATTCTAACGAGCAAGTGTTAATAGTGTGTCTTGGGTTAAATAAGTTAATTATGATGGTTTTGTTACATAAATGCTAATGACGTAATTAAACTAAACTCACTAGGTCTAACACACACAATGATGTAAAGGATTGGGTTTTATCTCTGTGATGAGAGTTAGGATTATGATTTTGTTTTTCGATTGATTAGTCACTACGTCATGTATCTAGTCGTTCGTGAATCTTGGTTATAGATTGGATTTCCTAATTTGCAATCTTAAGTCTCCCGAGCCTAAACTACATCCAACTAAACGTCGTGTTTAACACTTCTCGATGGGAGGCCGTAGCGTGTTAGGAAGCATGAAGTTCGTGAATTTCCTAAAGTAATCTCGCCCGTCACGCAAGCGATCTCTCGCTCTTGCATTCAACACGTGAGTATGTGACCGGGACTAGATACAAAACTATCCTCTCCTAATCAAAACATGTCACGGACCATATAACGGGTGATCAAACCGCTAAAGATTAATCGTAACCACAAACCAAAACCATGAAACAATCAAAGACTAGATAAACGACTCATATGAGATGTTATTGAACGTGAGGTTGATGAAGCAGACTTGGATGTGAAGTTGATGAAGCGAAAGTGCGAAAGAAAGTCATTAACGAATTGCATAAAATCCCTACATTGAGTATGGAGGAAAAGAGCTACATTACTTATCACCAAAGATAACTCTCAAGTTGATTTGTTCAATAATCTCCATGACATTGAAATAGAAGAATGGGTGGAGATGTTACTGAATGAAGCGCGGGTGTTGTGAGTCTCATTGAGGCTCTCCCCCTCACACAAATGGGTACCTCTTGGTGCCCATTTCATATAAGAATTTCGATGTGATTTACATACACCACATGAATATTTTTCTCTTCATATGAGTTATTTTGGATATTGATTTCTCATTCATTCAAAATCTATTTTGAGAATTTTAATATAATACGATCATCTACTTAGAATGTGCTTTCCAACGAGTCCAAAATTGTTCCAATCCAATGATCGAACTAGTTCAAATTACGATCAAACGGATTGATTTTCAAATAGTTTAGTCCTCTTGGTTTATGAGTGTATCCTTGTTTCTCTCTTTTGTGATGTCTTGATGGTTAGTTAAGAATATTTTGTCGCTATGGATTGTAGGTGTGGTTGTTTTAATACTTTCATATGTTATGTTTAAATGCGAGACTTGTTTAGATGATTTCTTGGATTGCCTTACATTTGATGGGTCTTATATTTACTCAAATTAGCTGATCCCATAGGATAACTTCTTATGCGAAAACTATTATGGCCTATATTAGCTATTTATATAACAAAGGTATTTATGTCATAGTCATTCTTGAGGGAACTAATTAGTCCTTAATTAATTACTTGATGGAAAAAAACAATGGATTAGACTAATTAATCTTGTCCAGACCTTATCCTATTCCCAAAACAAACACATGATTAAGTGCCTTAAATTGGACTAATAGTCCAAGGATTAATTATCCCACTTAATCTTATCACCAAAACAAACAAGCATAGTAGTGTAAAAAAAAGTAGGGCTTGGGCCGATCTGGCCCTCGGCTTTATGGGCTTGGGCCCTCGACATTGGCCCTAAACCTTATACAAAGGGTCGAAGGCTGGCCCGATCAGCCCTAATTTGACTATTCTTTATTGGAAAAATAAGACCATTGAGATAAACTGAAAAAATCCTTGACATTTTTTCAGAAACTATGAACACTTCTAAGAAACCGATGGATGTTATTGTGGATTACGAAGACGGCTTTGAAGCGAACAAAAAACTTCGTCTCATGTCATTCTTACTGTTAACTAATACTAAAAAATCGTTGTTGGTTTATGAAAAAGAGGTGATGAAAACTTAGAACAAGACAACGGTTTAAATTGAGAGAAATCTATATTTTAGGTCATCCTAATAACCGTAAACGACTTACAAAAAGGTCACCAGTTTTGTAATAAGGGTTTGTATGTTTTTGTAAACCTGTGGCCTCTTCTTTATAAACAGGGATGATATTGTATAAACTGGCGATATTTATGAAAACCATTATAATGGTTTTTTGAACATTATTTACACAACGGCTACTTTTTCAAAAAAAACAAAATGAGACCAAAATACTTACACCACGGTCACAAAAAGGCTCTTTTTGAGGACTTTTTGGTCTATCTCATTTTTTTTTTAAAAGATTGTTTTATAAAAGAACAATTGAAAAATCATAAATTCACAAAAGCTTTCATGCTCTACTTGATTTCCTTACAATCAAACTTTTGAAATCATAAAGCTCTCTTGTCATTCTCATTCATAATGGCTCACTCATCCGAAAATATACTATACAATCTCGACAATGATGATTTATTTTCTATGGATGACGACGTCGGCTTGCCTTTCAATGCTTCGAAAATTGTCTTCCAAGAGACTTCTCAATCCGTAGAGGGGCAATCAAATATTTCTTTCGTCGCTTCTTCACCGAGGAAAGGCTCGGATTGTTGATTGTATCATGACAAAGTGATCCAAAATAGGAGGGTATCTGAAGCAAAGTGTAAAATGTGTGGTAGGATTTTCTCGATCATTAAAGATATTTAGCATTTGTTAAGGCATATAACTACTTGATGATTGAATCAAGAAAATGTTCCTAAGGGACAAATTCAATTGAATAATACGGACAGTATATGGACATATGATCAAACCAAACAACGTGAAATGTTGGTCGAATACATAGTCAATAACAAATTACCTTGCAATTATACGGACAATCCTATATTTACTAGATATTTTCAAAATACATTATAATCTAGTTATCAAAAAAAAATCATAGAAACATCATTAGATCGGATGCTTTAAAGTTTTATATTGATGAAAGAAAACAATCGATATAAATATTTTCTGCTGATGATGGAAAAGTTTGTATCATTTTCGATGTTTAGACCACTATTTATGTTTGGATTCACGATTGATTCTTACAAAACTGAATCATTATTTTTAAATTATTTCCTTATCCTTATACAAATTTGTTGTTGGTTTAAATGGAAACGACGACTTTGGTGTCGATTTGCTACTGTGGAATCCCAAGTAATATATAATAGTACGGATGATATTGATTTGAGATGAAATTCATTTTGTTTATCTAGAACCGTGAACGATTAAGAAAAATCGTTCACAGTTGAGTCATTCAAATGAGTCGAGAAAGTTGTACATTTTGTGATCCTAAAACCGTTGTCGCTTCTCTAATAAGCTTCAACTTTTTTCGTAAATCATTAAAGATTTTGGTTAAGAGTTGACGATTTTGAGATTCTAGATTTTTTCAGGTTTCTATACTCTTTTCGTATACGTGGAACCGTTGACGATTTCTTTAAAATTGTTCATAGTTTTGTGAATACAATAATATTAAATAAAAAGGTTTGGACCTTAAAGGCCGATCAAAAGGAAAAAAGCCAAGCTTGAACCATTGATAGGGGCCGGGCCGGGATGAACTTTCCTCCCTAGGATTAAGACCCAGCTCCACCCCCAGTCCAAGGGCCGATCGGCCTTGGCCCAGTCAAAGTCAACTGGATCGGGCCAGGCACAAGACCTCAAAGGGCTAAACCGTTAGATGACACCACTAATACTCACTAGTTTGTGCATCACAATATATAGATATAAATAGAATTGACCATCATCAATTAGTTGTTAAGACGATAAAAATTGAGAGCAAATCTAAACTTTGATTGGATTGAAATATTTTGTTGAAAGATATTTTTTTATGTCCCGAATAAATTATAACATTTTGATTCGACATAAGGATTTTATGTTTGTGTTGAATTATTATGAAATTTTATAAAGATTACGACTTTTTTTAGTAATACTGGGGTAACACTTAGATCCGTCATTAGGATTTTATGTTTGTGTTGAATCATAATAAAATTTTACGAAGATAGAGTATTTTTTTAAGTAATACCTAGTAAAAGTTTACAATATCAGTTGAGAGAGAAATTAGTGAAATACATATATCAATTTGACATTTATTTATGTTAAGAGTTTTTTAAAAACAAAAACGTCTCATATATTTTGAGACGGTAAAAAATAAGACGTTGCAAAGAATATTGGACGAAAGGAGTATGCATTATATATAAGTTATATTACTGTAAGATTTTTTTTTAACTTTATACAATATTTATTTCCTTAAGAAAATGTATTTTATTTGACTCAATAAATATATAAACTGATAAATAATTCACTTTGTAAAAATATGATTAATGAATTTAAAATATCCGACAAAGGTATAACCTCAAAATATATACCGTTTAATATATAATTTGTAAAAATTATCATAAAATATTAATAATACTCTGTTTTTTTGTGTTACGTATTTCAACTTTGACTCAATGATCCTTTTTCTTAGGAATACATCTTTAAGATAAAAAAGAAAAAATAAACAACTTGAAATTGATGTAGAATAATTTAAAAATCAAGCAATTAATGAAAAAAAAAAACCAAAACAAAAAGAACATACTACTATATCACCACTATTACTATATATAAGTTGAAGAGTTTATATCATATCCCTTTCTTTTTTTCTTTTTCTTTTTTGATAATGGTATTATATCCCTCTCGTATTATACATAAACTGTTGTTTTTTTTTTTTTTTTCGGTGCATCACTGCACTGACTTGATACTAGTAAGAAACAAAAGTTCATACATCATAAGACTCGAATCATGTGACAAAAATTCTTCCACCACCCATCACACCATCCCTCGTCAAATAAAGGCACTCCCATCTCTCTATATATAGAATTACGACCCAGTATATATATACTTATGATCAAACAATCACGCCAATTCCCTATCAAAAACAAGGGATGGGACATCAAGGTGCATCATGGCTCAAGCCAATAAGAATCACATAATGTAAAATCAAAGAGCAAGAGACATGAAGCATGCCTCTAAAAACGATGATCGCTCCGAATATCATGAACTACAACATCCAATGATCTAGTTCAAACCTTCAAAACTCATGAATGCTTGGTTCTTTGCTTACAACCCCGCAAGCAACTGAAACACAGCCTTACTGAAGACCAAAAAAGGTACCAGATACATCGTCTACAAAGATTGTAATGCAAATTTGGAACCATCCTAGATAACAAAGCCTGACTGCATACTATCTGTATCGGTAACGATCCCTGTCTCGACCATATTCCCCATCACGGTCGTAATCATAAGCTCGGTCTCTATCCCGGTCCCTTCCCCTTTCTCTTTCTCTGCTTCTGCTTCGTTGTCGATAGCTATCATCACGTTCTCTGTTCCTGCTGCCCTCTCTTTCATCCCGATCTCTTCCACGGTCTCTGCTTCTTTCCCTGCCGTCTCGGTCTCTCTCGGCTGCTCCTGTCATCAAAGAATCCACCAGCATATGAGCACGATAACCACACAAGAACAGGGAAACCCAAATAAGTGTGTGGTGCAGCAACAGGATTGAGAAATTCCTTGTGCTGTAATTACCCGGCAGAATTCATGTAATCATGTCATAAGAGAACAGGGGTATTTAACAATAAGCAGCCAAGCATTGATGGCGAGAACTAAACCTCATAAGATAGATCATTGATGGGTTTAGCCCATATTTTTACAACGTTGCATACACACCAACTTGCACTGTGTTAGACCTGCTATACCCAGTGCAGAACAAGGCAAATATATCATGATGACATTTCCCATCCACATGATCCATGATTAATGCATCATATCACTCAAGGATATTCTCCAATAGATATTTCACTGAATACAAAGCACAATATAAAAGAAAAGACTGTTTGCTTTAACAGAAGAAGTCATTATTATACATTGGATTCAACATGTTGGAGAATAAACCCACAGAACAGGTCTACCAGATCCTTTAGTTTAGGTGTAACATTAAGGGTAAAATAAAGTGCATAGATCTCTCCAAAAAGCTTCAGAAGAAAATTACCAAGATCCTCAATTTCCCATAAAGCCCGCCCAGAACCCGGAAGCGGCTTTCCAACTTCAGCTTGCTGAGATTTAGCTCTGTACTTCTTCTTCAGGTTTCCAAACTCGTCATACATTTCTCCATCATCCTACTCAAATAGAACATTTCCAGAAAGAATGATGAAATTCTGATGAAAATGTGATCACTTCAAGCTAACAAAGGGTAGGAAACTCACCTCTTCAGCCTCTCGACGGCGTCGTTTCACTTCCTCCAACTCATCTTCATCAAGTTCCTTATAACCACCACCACGGCCTCCTCTGGAAATGCAGCACAAAAAAAACTTAACCAGTCAGGGAGCAATTTCAACCAAGTCACAGAGAGGGGTAAGAAAACATTGGCTGCCAGCAACTCAGTCACAAACAGTTCATAAATATAGCATATAGTGTGTTAGGGCCAAACCCAAGAGAAGAGCCCAATACCAAAAGACTAACCAGGAAAACCTCTTGACTTATAACCCACGACATGGTTCCTCACGTAGTGGATGTGGGTATCGTAAGTGCGACCACATATGGTCCATGGCTGCATACAGATACTAGGTGCATATTGAGACGCAATAAAGAAAAAATAGTTAAGCTGCACTGAGTAATCCCTAGGATAAGAATGTGAAGACTGAACATTAAAAGAACTTTGAGGTACCATACTATGCAACCAAAGATACTTATCACCAATTAGCTGAAGCATCTAACCTGATTATATAATATCCAACCATGTACCAGGTTTACATTTAGCAAGGAAACCCATGTTCACAATGGCAACAAAGGGAGATGCCTATGGTACAAAGCACTCACCTAGGCGATACCCATGCATTCTACAAGTTTCCATGGAGAACAAAAATATTAAGACAGACTTCAAGAAATGATATTTCGAGAAAGAAAAGAATATTATTTATATAGGACGGAGAGAATAATATACAAAAAGAGTATATACACAAAGCACCCACCTATGCGATACCTATTTATAGTAGCATGATCTATAATGTGCGAAAGATGTGATGACCTCATCGAGAACATTGGATACAAGCAGAGTAAAAAAAAGAAGCCTAAATACCATGGGGAGGGGCAACGAGTACCTTCACTTAACAATTCTCTATCAAAGAGGATATATACAAGTTAACTGATACATAAATACCCTGTTGTACCTCACACCACCATCACTGAGACCAGGTTTGTTGGTGTTGCAGATATTGCACTTTGGTCGCTTTGCCCAATTGATATTAGCACACCTGCATCACCGAATAATCTATAGAGTCATTATCAATTGTAGAAGCCATCTAATTATAACATGGGAATCAGAGAAAAGTTATGTTTTGGTTATGTCATGTTCTGGTAAAATGATAAGTTATCATAAGATTAATGTTCCCAATCAAAATGCATTGCCGATATCTAGATAAATCAGAGGTTTGGTTGGGATAAAGAACACAATGAAATGTGAAAAGAAAAGGTTATGGAACCCGAGAAAAATAACCAGCAGACTTTGTAGGGTAAAAAGGATATGCAAAGCTTGTAAGGATAGTGGAGAGTAATCCGGTATACAGGGATAAAACACCACACCCAAGTAAATCTAAAATATTAACACAATAGGAAGTTCTGTCACGAATTCCCAATTAATAGAACAAAAATTAACCCCCCAAAAAAAAACAAGAAAAAAAAAACTCGACGAATTACTCACATTGGACATTGCCAGTCATTCGGTCCAAAAAGTCCAGTTGGACCTCCAACAGAACGTGCGCCTCCTGCAGCATCAGGCCCACCGCGTCCTTTTCCTCTTCCAGCGCCACCCCCACCAGAGGCACCAACTGGTCGAGCACTTCCACATCGATTGCACACACCACGATATGCAAAGTTTACATTGCCACAACTGCTAATTTAACTTATGCATTAGCTACATGACCCAAAAACCGTGTCTATCAAATAGACTTACAATAACTAGAATTGAGGAGAAAGAAAGAACTGCTCACCAATTTCACATCACAGACCTTGTATTAGGACAGAACCAGTCTCCGTCCTGCTGCCATGTTTTTCCAGATGCATCTCCATGTCCTCTGCCTCTTCCATCAGCCTCGTTGGCTTCCCTTGTGCTTTCTAAGCCACCAAAATCACTTGCAATGCTTGGATCAGTATCATCCTTGCTTTTTGACTCAGCTATTGAAACCCTGATGATTTGTCCATGAAAGTCTTTGTTATGGAACCACTCTACAGCTGCGGATGCAGCATATGGATCTTCATAGGTAATAGTAGCATCACCCTTTGGCTCATTTGTCGCTTTGTCTCTGTATAACCAAATCTTAGGCCTACCAGTCCTTTTATCTTTCTGCAATTGATCAGCATGTAGTGCCAAATTATCAAAGTCACATTTAAAAAACCAATACAAACAATAAGGTGAAAGAGTGCCAAAATACACACACACACAAAAAAAAAGGATTTAAAAAATTAGAACCAACTAACCTTTATCAAGCCAATTGTGCCAAAGTATTCAGCTAACATATTCTCATCAGTCCCTTCAGGCAGGTTACAGACATATACAGACCCATTTGGCTGGGCACCTTTTCCAGCATATTTAGCCATGGAACTTTAATTCATCAAGATGCAGCAAACAGATGCTAGCTGAACTCCGAAATGAGGTGGGAAATATTAATTCAACACAAAAAAGAATAAACACTATGAAATAATCTTGATAATGGGAAACTAACATACTAATTTCAACAACAAGAAGTCAATCTGTCAAATTCACATCTCCAGGGGGAGCTAACTTAGAACAACAATCTTGCAAGCACCCTCTCAAAATTAACCATTTCACTCAACCTCGCAGTTGAAGCAGACATGTTGGACACAGGAAACCCGAACACCATTTGACACATAGATACATAACCCTAGCACATCGTGCCACACATCAAAATTATGCAACATTTGAACATTACACTGTACAACACCTAGACAATACATCGTACAACACTTGGACATAGTGCATTATTGCACCTCTTCATATTACTCCACAAATAAAACAAAAATTATAATAACAGCTAGTCTTGCACTTAGGCGTGCACCTTCAGACCGACACTTATTGCCCATTAGTTGCCCAACAGGCAAAGATGAATCCATAGATACATTATACTCTGACAATACTCTTGGCAGTGATTTAAATATAAGAAATGCTTCTTCCAACTAAGAATTCTAATTGTCCTAATGTGTGGCACCTTAAGAGAAACTTATTCCTGCCCATTTTCTCACAAATTGCATATGATCTGGCATAACCGTGAATACCCTATCCGTAACCGATCCTGGCTTCTAACCTCACATCAAAACACTCGACACCAAAACCAAAAGCTCCACCCCACACTAGAAATCAAAACCTCGTGAAACAAGAAAACCCTGATCAAAATCGCGTCTGCTACAATCTCATGATTTCACATAACAGATCGAACACATTTCAAATGACAGCGAAAAAATTCTCGAACCAAGCAACCCAAAACATAGGCACAATCACTTTTAATCCTTTCGCAATCCCATCACATAGCCATTACATCATCAATTCAAACAACCAACTAGTACAAAAGAATCATGGGATTACCTCAAATGAATCAGAAATAAAAACTCCAATCACGCAGACCGATCGGCAACCGTAATACCTCAAAATCACAGAGCCACGGAATCCGATCGGCAACCCTAATACGAGATTTTACCTGAAATGGATCTCAGACTGCCCGAATTCGCGAGATCGAGGGGATATCAGTGAATCGCCGATGCGTCCACGATCGAGAGAGAATCGCAGGCGGCGGCGGCGGCGAAGATTTGGGAAATGAGGCGAGTGAAGGGTGAAGAGTGAAGGGTGAAGGGTGAGGGACAAACAGGATGTAAGCTGCGGATTTTCTTTTCCACGCCACCACTTCAACCTAAACCCCTCTTTTCTCTTCACCAACTTGCTGCCCCGCCTGCCATGCGATTACGATGTAAGTTTTCGTTGCCAAGCAAATTAGGACAAATTGATTTGAAATAATAATTCTTTCTTGTGTAAATTATTTGAAAATGTTTTTTTTTTCAAATTATTGATCAAGGGAATTTTATTTTTTAATTCATTTTTTTAAAAAAATAATCATTCTTGATCTGATTTGCCCTAATATAATACAATTTTTTAATTTCACACATCCTAATTTCAATAAAATGATTTCTTTCTTTTTAGTGCATCCATATCTTGGTTTTTTTGCTCGGTTACAAATCCTAAACCCCAAACTCCTCTTTCAATAAACCAAGGATGAGGATCCCCGGCTGTAGAAGGAGAACAGCACATAAATCCAACGATTCAGATTTATCTTATTTTATAAGATTTGAGTTTATTATTTAGGTTTCTAGTTTGTGTTTTTATAATGGGTAAAAATTTTTACGGTGTTTCTTATTCTGTTTTTTTAGGGTTGTATTTTTTTAAGATTTATATTACTATTTTAGGGTTTTTTCAGATATTAAATTTTTCAAAAAATTATCGTAGAATACATGTTTTACAAAATTATTTTCAATTCATACAATTCGTTAAAAGATTTTCCATTTATACAACTTTCATCTTCTTTCTCAAACTTCTTCAATCTTCGTATCGCACCTTGGTTGTTGCAGCCAACATGCCTCCAGTGCGTCGCTGCCACCGTGCCTTCATCATCACAACATCCCTCCCCAAACTTCTTCAATCTTCACATCGCGTCGTCGTCGTCACCATGTTTCCATCATCACCACATCACTTATCGTCGATCACCAAGTCGGACTTCATCGAAAACCGCTGGTAAGACTTTCCAACTCTCTCCCCTTCTCTCTCTGCTCCATCGTTTTTAAACCGTACGTCAGTTATGAGAAACAATGCGTCAGTACGTATGTATACGTATATATGTGTTTTTGTGTATGTGTATTTGTTCTCGTTATTGTTGATTTAATTTTCAACAACATTTTGAGAAAAATTGAACCGACGCATTATTTGATTTATAACCCTAGTTCATCATCGAAAGAAGAGAAATTCAATGTATCCAATCTTTGGGTTTAGATTCACTTACCAACAAAAACTAAATTGCAAATGATCAACAGATTCAATCTTCCACCATTGTTTCTATGGATGGCTTTCTTAAGCAGCAGTATCACTCATGTGCTGCCGGTGTAGATCTCAGAAACCATGATTTCTGCCGGCCAAGCACTCTGTGCAAGCTCATCGTTCATTGCTCCTGAACAGCTTCCAGAAACCGAAACAAGAATATTAAAGGTCTAGCTCTCTATTTATTTCTTCCTTGTTTTTCCCCGGCCATCGGACGCTCAATACTGATGCTGGTTCTTCCTACCGTGGATGTGTTTGTCCTGTGTAGTTTGGAGAACTTCAGGTTGCAGTCACTCCAGCGAATGCCACCGTTGGCGCCACCATTGCCGTCTTATTCGGGTTAGTAATTTTCACTACAAAGGGATTGTGATGTTGATCTCGAATGAACTATGAAATACTGATCAATTCAATTTGAAATGCAGGACTCTGTCTTGGATTATAAGCCAAGGTATTCAAAGTGTGCCAGAGAGTTCATTACAATACGCAAATGATAATGCACTGCAGCTAGCAAAGGTGATGAATCTGCAACTATAATGTGAATTCATCCCTTTTCATTATTCCTTTAATATAGATGAATAAATGGCGATTATATGTAAGTTTTCATGTTGTGCCATTAGAACCGGCGAAAGCTCTTTTCCTCCTTTTCTGAAGTTTTGGATTCATGTTTCATCCCTCGCCATTTATTTTAAACTATCACCAATCGCCATAATCTGAGATGAGTTCTAGTTATTCAAGCCCATATTGCAGTTAAGCACCCACAATTGAAATATCGAAATTAAATTTGCGATGCATCTTCTGTAGTGCTTTGTAACCGGAGTTCCTTTTCTGTACGTACCACTGATCTTTTATTTTCTTGCTGCAGTCCTTCCTTTTCTGTACGTACCACTGATCTTTTCTTTTCTTGCTGCAGTCCTTAAGAGGAGCGCTCCTGGTGATGTTCTATGCCTCGACGGTCTTGTGTGCCCTTTCCTCAGTAGGGCTCGTCTGACTTGCGCAGAACCTCAAGTCGAAGGAAAAGTGAGTCTCTCTGCCATTCATTCCCGGTTCTGCTTCTACATGCTGCTTGCTGTTAGCTGTCATTTGTAAAATCTCATATCTTGGTATGTGTTCTCGATTAATACTGGCTCTTAATCAACTTTCACTATGAGCAAAGTTGGCATGTAAATGAAAAATTCAACTTATGTATCGTATTATTTTGATCAAACAATTCATTTATATAAATCAAACAGTGCATCCGTACAAATCTGTGTTTCAAACATACTGAATAATATGTAATGATTTTATCAATTATATGCGTATCATGTTATAAATTTTAGTTTACGCATTCGTGTATTCTTGTTAAGAAAAAAACAACAGACATCATGTTTGAATAAAACAGTTTGCCTTATGAGATTGTTGAGTTGAATCGAATTTTATTATTAATTTCGATTTGAGTAGGTTTTGAGTTTTGATTTAGAATTGAAATGTTTTTCGACAATGTGCCCTTGTGTGGAATGATTTCAATCGTGGATTAGGGTGATTTTAGTTTGATAATTGAAATTATAATAAATGGGAGTTATTTTCCCAAAATATAACTATTGAAATTTTCCCATGAATTTTGTTTTTTAAAAAGGGGTTTTTCTGGGGTTAACAGCAAATATATGCTGTTTTCCTTCTACGGCCGCAATCCTCATCCAAAAACCAAACCATAAACCCACCCCAAATCCTCTTCCAAATCGATCCATCTTCCCCAAAATTCGATCCATTTCTCCAATCTCTCTCTCAATTCCACCACCCAATTCCCCGAATTTCATCGAATATTCCCCAATCTACTTGTGGTTTTGGTTTACTAGTTTGTTTCTTTGGATTGGCTTGATGACTATTGGTGTCTATTGGATCTGTAGTACAAATATGCAAACTGCTATTTTTTGTTCTCGCTTGTACATATGGATAGATTGCAGTTCATTGCACTGTTCTTCAATGTTTCCGTTGTGGTTCATTGGATTTTTCTTCAATGTTTCCGTTGTGTTCCATTAGACTGTTCTTCAATGTTGTCGGGTTCATTACACACAGAAGCATTGCTGGCAGGCGGGATTTCAATGCAGAGTATCCTTCCTTTATGGCCTTGGTGAATGGCAGTGAATCATATGGTTGCTTGCTAGTTCTCTGTCCACTTAGCTTGGATTTCAAAAATCTATTATATATATAATTTCACAAAATAGTTTTAAAATTTATAAAAAAAACAATCAGATAATTTAATCAACCGTTATATGAAATGAAAATAATCAACCGATATAATAAAATCAGAAGATTTTTTTTAATAATCTAAATACAATAATCTCCATATTTAGTTGATATTTATAATGGATCTTTAATCTTT
The DNA here is from genome assembly GCA_001925005.1 of Drosera capensis. Classification (NCBI taxonomy): domain Eukaryota; kingdom Viridiplantae; phylum Streptophyta; class Magnoliopsida; order Caryophyllales; family Droseraceae; genus Drosera; species Drosera capensis. The sequence continues at coordinate 17,757 of LIEC01011475.1, read as the reverse complement.
TGTTATATCATCAATTTTTATCTAAAAAATGGCTTCGAATATTATGTTATAAACAATGTATAGAAATATTAACATATAGCTTAAAATTTTAGATCAATTCACCTATAAATATTGAAATTTTAATGAAATTTATCAAATTATATTTGAAAAATGATATATGATATGAATTGAGTTATGCTAAAAATATAAGACGATCAATAAGTTCAAAATCTTTTAAATGACATAGATATAAATTATAATTATATTTTAATTAAAGTAATGTTATCTTTCTCTACTATGATTTTTTACCATACAACGCACATCTAGTTGACACTGTTTAGAGATTTTTAGGTGAAGTATTGTGCATTGTTTAATTTTTGTGGTGCGAACATTATGATATTTTTTGTTTTATATGAGTTGTATTAATAACAGTGTGTGTTTTTTTTTTTCAAAAATAGGGCGTCGGGATAGCGATGGTGGCGTTATCGATTATAAAGGCTAGGATAGCTTTGCAATGATGTTATTTTTATACGCACTGTTTTGAACAGTAGCAAGTGCACTATATTTTAATATATAAGCACAATTTGTTCCGGTGACAAAAACATATATGCATTGTTTGTTTCGAGGGCAAAAGCGACAATAATGACGGACGACGGTTAAATTTAGGATTTGATATAGGATTATAATTAAGATTGAGATGATTATTGTAGCAGCCATCAAAAGGACCTTTCCTAAGCGCAAGATAACCTACTTGAGTTAAAAGAAAAGTATGCTCAACCCGGGAGAGTAATTGAATCCCCATCTGTTGCTGGCAGGAACTGCTAATCTCTCAACAAGCGTTTTCTTAGGAATGGAACGAAAAGCATTTCCTTCTTGTGTGGACTGCAGCTGAACAGCCCGCCTTTATGGAGTAAGGGCTGCTCTATTGTAATAATTCACTTATATATTTTGATTCAGAACAGATAAGATTATGATTTTAAATTTTAAATTAATTGATAATAAAAATTTACATTATGATCTTTTGCTAATTATTCAAATAAAAAACAATGAATTAAGAATTCCCTCTTATTTTTTTCTGTAAAAAACCAATTTTTTAACTTAGGATGTCCCATTTTAAGTGAAATCATACCTAATATGGAAAGTTTTTTTTTGGTAAAACTCATTTGCTCTTACCTACTTCCTCAGGGTCTCCATCATTTACCCTTTCTCCCTCACTAGTGACACGGACTGGGCTCGGAGTCTGGCCCGAGACATGGCCCGATCCAAGAAAACTTAAATTTAAGCCCAAGATCTGGAAAGTTCTCTACTCTTTTAGCAAATTCTCCAAACTTATAAATACTTAACTATTTACCTAGAAGAGTTTAGAATATTCATGTAAACCCTAGGGTTGGAGAATTCTAGACCTCGGGTTCTAGAGCCTTCCTTTGAGGTGTATATAAGGAGGGCTTGGCTCATTTGCCAACCATCCTCGGAAACTCAATTCAAGCAATACAAAGCATCCAAGTTCTCCCCAAACACTCACACTCTCAAAGTTCTTTACTCGGTTGCTAGCACTCTCACAAGCTTTGAGCATCGTCTCAAGAAGGAAAAGATTGAGCTTAGATACGAAGTCAAGCGTGTCTAGATGCCGCACGGTCTTGAAACATTAAGCTCGTGACACTAGTCACTAGTTAGGCATAGTTTTGTAATGTTAGGGATAAAATTATGATTTTATTAATTTACGTGTCGATTTTTCATGGATTTTTCATGTTTCATTTAGTTTGGGACGGAGAAAGTAAAAAATATATTGATAATGTATATTTTTATTATTTTATCATTATGAATATGAAAAGGAGATTATGGGTGGGTAGAGAAAGAAAATTGGTGATGAAGGCAAAAATGTGGCATGAAGTAAGAGTAGTTTAGATTTTTAGTCACTCAAACCTTGAAATTATGCAAATTTTGCATTGTATATGTGATATCAATTTAATAATGCATTGTAATTTGTGTGGGATAAGAAGAGTATTTGTTTATTTGTTATTTCTTTCACTCCATAATTTGTACAACGATATGCATTTCGAAGTTTAGTTTCGTCCCATAACTCTAATCAAACATGATTATTTGCAAAATTATTATAAAACACAAATGAATTATTCGATATAAAAAATCCTTTCGTCCCATAATCCACTCTTTCTCCTCGTTGAGCGAGAGATATCCGTCGGCCTCCTGTCAAATCTCGGGACACGAGCTCAACTCCGGAACTAAATCAAGGTCATCCCTTCATTATTAGCGTCGAGTGCAAAAACCTGCTTCAAAGCAAGCTCGCACTCACAGTCGAAGCTGGCCTGATTCACTCCGGTACCCTTCTCGGTCTCCTTCTTGAGCTTCTGCTCTGGCTCTCCAAGATCAACTCCAACTCACTCTTCATTTGATCAAATCGGTCGTCGTGAGTTTAGAGTTGGGAGTCCTTGTACAATTGGGCTCTGGTTGAGCTCAGCAGTCTTGCCATCTTTGAGCGACATTACGTCTTGCAAAGTCTTCAATCGGCCCTCCAAGACCGAAACCTTGCCCAAGCCTTCTTGAGCTGCTTTTTTAGCCTCGTCCTTCATCGCTTCGGCCTTGGAGAGCTGCTCTTTCAAAGATCGGATGACGGCGTTGGAGTTTTCGGAAGAGTGAAATAGGTCTAACACCCGAAAAACAACCTATCAGAAAGGAAGACAAAACACGAAACCAACTAATTGGATGAAAATCGGGATTTTACCTTGTATAAGTCGTGATACGTTTCCCAGACCAGCACTTCCCGAGGTGTTCTTCCATAAAGGAGGTTAACATACCAGGTAGGGCGATAGATCAGGTGCCCAGGGCAGATGGTAGCATTAAGAGCCCGACCTCAGGCGGTGGAGGATCAAGTTGAAGACCCTTTCCTTCTCAAAGCATCGTGGATCCTCGAGGACTCGGGGTTAACCCGAGGATGAAAAAACGACAAGTGAATAATCGGGACAGAGCGTAACACCTCTACAGTTCGAGAAGACGACAGACGAGACCTCAACTCACCAACAACTGCCCCTGTAGAAGTCCCGATGGCAGGGGGAGTCCTAGTACCAGTAGGATCCCTAGTTATAGCGGCTGTCCCTGCGGGTGTGGGAGCTGAAGCATAGGTACTGCCCTGCTTTGGAGGACGGTCGATGCCCCGAAGGGTTATCTTAATGTTCGGGTCCCGGTTAGTAGTCACGTGGTCGGGCGCCTCTTTTGCTGCCTCGCTTCTCGGACGGTATCTAACTTGTCCATCTTAGTGGCTTCTGCATGAGCTGAAAACAACAAAAACAAAACAAAGTAAGAAACCGAGATGGATCAAAATGCCGAAAGCTATAAGGCCTAACTCGAGTACAGACCAAACCTGTGCGCAATAAGGTCGGGCTCCTTTCGATGATCAGAGATTGTGTAAAGTTCCCTCCCCAGCTCATTGCTTCAGTCTATGATCTTTGGATAGGCCGCCTTCTCCACCACGTTCATGTTAGCTCGGGTGAAGTTGTTCGGATTGAAGTTCTTCACTTATCAGGGAACGAAAGATCATCTTGTTTCATCTTCTCGGGTCATCAGAACCCACTGGTTCTTCCATCCCTTACGATTATCGTGGACATTTACAATTCACTTCATCCCTTTATAGGTGGCGAGGCTCATCCAGCTCGACTCCTTGGCCTTTTGTTGGTGTTAAAATGGACGAAATTGAAGAAAAGAGGCAGAGTATTGGAGTAAACGGGCACGATGATCTTAATAACGACCAAATAAAAAGTGAAGATAAGGTAGAAAGAGTTCGGAGTGAACTGAAAGGGGGGAAGACCAAGATGGTTCACCACCGCTCTGATGAAGGGGTGAACCGGGAACTAAAACCCCCGCCTAGTGGAAAATGTTTTCTCTGATATTTCCTTCTATGATATAGGTTCTTCGCATAGTGCCACATGTGAAGTAATCATGAAGAATACATAATTATACTCTTGCATAGATTCAAAATTTTACAATCTTAGAGTTGCCCATTCATATTTGACATGTGAAAGAAATATCAACTTCTGATAATCCAATCTTTTTTTAACCTAATCCATAATACATATGAATTTTTTACAATAAGATATTCAAATTTCATCCCCTTGTGGAGATGATGTCTCAAGAAAATCAACACTCGAGCATTTTCTTGTGGGGATGCTTCATTGTCCTTATGTTTTACACCTTTTGGATCAAGGTGTAATGCAATATCAAAAATTCATGATATTTAGTTTTTTTTTATAGGTCTAATGGTTTGAATTCCACTTTGGTGAGGTTTGTCATAATTCTATGAATACATCAAAATAATACATTTATTAGGTTTATCTATTTTATAAAATAAATCATATACAAAAACATTTTATTTTGTTTGATACATGGATATAGCAGTTTGATGATAATAATAAGATTTTTTTTCAAACTACAATTTGTTTTAAGCCGTTTATTTTAGTGATAAAAGTAATATAAAAGTAATCAGTTCCTACAATAACTAATAAAGAAAATTTAATTCAATTTCACTCATATATATTTTGTTAGAAGCTTTTTATTATTCATCACTATTCTCAAAGCAAGTATTTAATTACAAAGAAGAAGTAACTGATTGTTACAATGTTAAAAACTACTAATAACAGTAAATAGAATAATAAATCGTTAAGATTTTTTCGGATTCTGCTGTCTATTGCTTCATCATTGGATATCATTACGTCATTTTGTATCTTAATAAAAAACAAAAAAGTTAAGTCGTGCGTTTGGAGCAAATATGCCAACATAGAATATAAAGATCCTCACTACTTGCGAATGACCCACACACATGGGATAACTATATTAATGTTCGTTAGTGAACCACACAGAAGGAGTAAACTACGTCAAATTTACGGATGATCCACATAAAAGGAGTAAATTACATCAACATATTGAAACTATTAATAGGTTTTCAGACAGACGATATTTCCTCCGACGGTGGAACCATAATTATTTTGTTTCATAAAACTGATTAGTAGATTTCTACACATACGATACATCGTCCGACGATGGAATCGTAATAATTTTATTTGCTAAAACTCATTATTAGGGGCTTTCACACAGATAATATTTCGTCCGACGGTGAAACCATAATTATCTTAATTACTAGATTATTATGATATGGATCAAAACATACGGATATAATAAAGTATCTTTGTTTGGCTTTCGAGCTCAACTTGTTAGAGGCTCGTACTGATAACGTGTTACAGAACAAATACTCGCACCGATTAAACCGATTTGCCGATATACTCGAATTGCGTTCGTTGGATTTAGAATTAATAAAACGATGAAACTATTTTATAGAGAGGATTTAGAAAAAGAATAGAGGTTTTCTTCTCTTAAAAATCTGTACATAATACCCTACATGTGTAGATAAATCAGCATACATGACACAATTAGAATTATGAAAAATGACCTAGTTGATTATAAATATAATATAACGATTATTGGATCTACTCATGACGAACTAATAAACATCTACCTAACTCATACCAACCGACCCTATATTAAACTAAATAAGAACAAATGTCTCAATTGATATACCACCTAATTAACCCGTTGAGGTGCCACCCGAGCTTCATAATTCATAGACGGTACCAGTATAACAACATACAAATATTACAATTATGCGACTGAGAGGAACATGGTACATCTAACTATTGGTAGACGTGCACTGGCCTTTACCTTTTGGGGCGTTCCTACAACAACTTCCTCACGGTCTCCAGCTACCACGATAGGTGGAGAACGAGAAAGGCGAAAGCAAAAGAGGCACATGAAAATGCTCAAACTTCTGAGACTCCTTGATCTCGAAAAAGATAGAAACCAACGGAAAGAATCCTTCCGGGCAATACCTGCCTGTGTCGAAACTAATCCTAAACACTCCAGGAGATGCCGCATCCATCGTGCTCATTAGCTGCCCACTTCTTCCATCTTTATCAGTGGTTCCAGAGCCTAAAAGCACCCAACTGCAAAAGATGGGCAAGGTTGTTGGCCCTTCCATATCTCTAAGCTCATGTTGATGCCGTAGGCTGGACGGCCTTGTCCAATGTCCAGGACATGGGTAGTCACAGGTGGACGGGTTCGTGTTGGGGCTGACGAGGTCTTTTCTGAGGCAGCAGGGGCCAAATGAAAGCCCAGAACGCTGACACGATCTTCTACATTAAAAAGTTGTATTATCAGAAATCAGAACTTCAAGGGACTTGAAGCATACAGAACATTAGAATAGATCGAGCGAGAACTTCAGGATATGAAATAGCAACAATAGGAAAAAATTGAAATTAAAAAAAAAAAAAAACAGAGGCTTATGAAGAACTTAAAGATTGGTGTCATGGCCATAGCAAGTGCAAAATTTTCTCATTCCGCTTTCAAGCAGTTTCATGGTAAAGTTGAATCTATTACTTATGCTGATACCATATACAAGTTTGGCTTTTCAAAAAAAAAAAAAAAAAAAAGTAAACCAGAACTACTTCGTCTACATTGCTAAAGACATGGAAAAAAAAAGGGTTGTCTATTATCTAATTAAAGATATTGCAAGTGTGGCACCTTAAACAATAAGCACTAAGTGCGCTCGGTTCACAACCACGTCAATCACTAAAATTCTCATCAGATTCACTCTGCTGAATATGCAATGTACATCCAATAGCACGGTTCAAGCTGTAACTTGTGGGATCATGAGCCAACACAATATGCACAAAAACATACCTCCAGCTTTTCTGCCGCAGTTGCTTGGTGTTGATAACTCGGAGCAGCAGTATTTGCTTTATCTGGAAAAAGCTTGGAGAGACGGATTTCAGTTATTTTCATTTGCTCTTGTGCTGCAATCTCAAACTCATCAATAGACCTGTTTGAGAACCGCCTCTGCAGGATTAAAAGAAACGACGAATCAATACAAGGTGGAATTTGGGACTTTCCCACATATTAGTGGCACTGTTAGACAGAACTACCGCCATCCCATATTGAAATTTATGGACCAGAGGTAACCAATGATACCAGAGATTTCTCTGCTGTTTTTTTTTTTTCGTTTGGATACGCAGTTCCTTATGTGATATTGGAAAATAGTCAGAAACGGGATGCATTATACTCCAACTAATATCAAATCTCTCTTTTGAACCCAAGGAAAAAAAAGGAGCATATGAAGAGAAATTAAGAAATTAAAGAAACGGTAATACATACAATACAAACTAATGTCCTAAATTCTTGATACAAAAGCTTTCTCTATAAGAATAAATATTACTTATTCAATATTTAAGAGAAATTCAAATAATTTGTAATGCCGGTTTTTGGATAAAGATCACAGTTAACTGTAGAAAACATTAAACAATAGGAACAATATGCTGATTGGTCCAGAGAAGCAGGGCAATTCTTGCATAATCTGAGAAGAAGATTATGAATACTCCACCTTCGGCTCATCTAGTATTTCAGGACTGCACCGTCCAGCTGCACATATGAGAAAGACAAATCCAAATTTCTACCTGTACTGAGAATTCCAGTTAGCAAGTTCCTGCAAAGGCCTCACGAGTAAGAGTTAATTACAGCCATGTGTGATAATGTGAAACATATTCACTACTCTAGTACTCAGTCTGATGATAACAATAGGCAGTGTATAATGTATATGCATTAGTAATTGACCGATTACTGCCAAAAGGAGCATGAAGCAGCACTATGGGCATATCAAGTAATAGATAAAAAAAAAAAAAAACATATAGAAGATCATATCGATCAGGCCTGTAGCAGAGAGTATACCAATCTCATGTACCTCAACCATACATCCATTAAATCCTCAGTAAAATAATGGTTTACCAAGTTTCTCAAGTCCTCAACATCGATTGAACATATCTTGGGGATTGAAATATATTCACCTGTAAAGTATTACTATTAGCAGTAGCAAGGGCTGTTGACTGCTCTCCCGTGCTCCACCTGCAAGAAAAAAATTTAAGCATACAGTTAATGATGAAAGATTAAAAAGACCGGCTCTTTACATGTGTAAAGACAAGACATCAAATTAACTGAAGCTGTTGTGCTCCATGCCAAACTTTGACAATTTCAAACCATATTAGTATTCTTCTCAGGGTGTATATCAAGTCATATTGTTTAGAGCTCCTTGTATGGGTAGTAACAGCCAAGTATAAGTAACGGAGACCTTCAAGGGGCACTTAGTCGTCAACAGCAAATAGTTGAATAAACTTCTATCTTTCAAGGAGAATGAAGAATCGAGAATAAGCTCTTATTCAGCTCAAATTCTGAAACCATGCAGGATGCAGCTATCACAGCTGATAATATGGTGTCTAGCCAAAGATTCAGGCGAACTTTTGTCGTTCTACTACAAGCTCTATGAAACCTATTTCTTGAACTAAGTCAGCATTTCAACCTTTAGAAGAAATGTAAGGGAAAAACATATGCTTCACTCAACTGAGCTCTAACATTATTTGAACCCCGATCGCAGGATGAGCCGTAAATGCCTCAAGCCAATCAGTAACATCAACCTGGCCAACACAAAAAAAAAAAAAAAAAAAAAAAAAAAAACGCACACACACACACAAGTCAACAAGGATGACTCTAATTCAATACCGACAAATACAACACAGAGTGCCCAAACCTTGTTGAACCAAATGTCTCTAGCAGCAATAATAGCCACATCCAAGCTAGAAAAAGGAGACAACGCCGCCATTTTCTTCGCGAACTTGGAGCTCCCGCAGCATGCCAAGTAATCCTTCTCATCAAACCTCACCGATCCCATCCTACAAAATAGCCCAACAAAGGCGCAAAAACACAGTCTCATTCCCTCTGTTCATTGAAGTTGTCAAACAGGTGATATGCACGGAACAAATAGAGACCACCCATTCCAAGAAAAAACTACCTATTTGAGGGTTCACAAATTCAAACACATGATCACAAAAACCCTAGTTCACAAAATCGATGATCACTAAATCAAATTCGATACCCACAAAACAGCAGTCGACAAAGAACACAAACTCATCAACGAATTGATCGAGATTGAGGGTTCTGAGTGAGGACAATCACCCGATGTCAGCGTTTGATCAACTCGAGCAAGGCAAATGATCAAGGTGAATTACCCACACCGGGGAATGAATAACCACTGTTGTATAGTGAAAGATTGACGGACTTGTATAAGATCAATGTTACGTGAGACTATTGAGGTTGTTCCAAGTTTGTGATGTGGTCGATGGTCTAGTACGGAGTACATAAACACAGCTATGAATAGAAAGATACCTTAGACTTCTCCATCTTGTAATACACATAAAAGTTATATAAATATATTAGTATATATATGATAATTTTTGTTGTTCAGTTTTAATCTTATTTTATAAGATCTTAGTTATTATTAAGGGTTTTAAGGCTTTTCATATATTACATGTTATATCATATCAATTCACGTATCTTTTACAGGTTAATGATATGAGAGAAGTTATCACAAGAAATTAATATAATTACCTAATATGATCATATTATGAATAATTAAATAAGCTTAATGGTCTTTACAATAAATTCAAGAAGGTTAATTCTAACCAAACACTGTCATTCATAATGTCGTTGCGTGCACGTTAAAGAGTTAGTTATGCCCTCACTAGTTAATCATGTAAAACGTAACCCTCTTAATCATTAATAATTACAAGAATTACTTCATAATTAGGATTCAGGATTCTCAGACATGTAACATTAAATTAATATATAGCAAATGTAATTAATTAACATGTAATATATAATTAACATGTAACATGTAATTAAAATGTAATTAATTTCATGTATAACAGATAACTACCATGATATTCGTAATTCAATATTTTCAGACATGTCTCATGAAATTAATTATATTAATTCCATGGGCAACACATGACTATCATGACATTTTCAAGTAAAAATCATATTTAATTATATTTAGGGTTATCAGAAAATAATTCCCACATGTTATGCAAGCCAACTATTTTTGTTATGTTCTCTAGTATTTTCATGATTTGATAGTTCGTTATAAAAATAATAAATATTCGAATACATTGTGTCGGCTCATACGAAGGTCTATTGGGACATGAAGTGTGGACGACACTGACCCAACCCATACCAAGTGTCATATAAGATCGATATAAATAAATCACATATGTGACAATAAATGGGGGAGATAGAGAATTTGTGACCTCTTGTCACGACCTACTCTGATACTATGTAGAGGAACCGACTCTATCAAAATTCCGAACTTATGATAAAAGACTCTATTAATGTATATCAACAGTGTGTATGAAGAGGAAAACGTGAGGGATATTAAAAGACTTATGATAAAATTTAATGATAAAAATGATGATGTGATATAAAGTAGGGGTATTTAGGATAATTTTAGTTTTCAAATTTTTTTTTTTGAAACTATCACAGTTCATTTATGATATTTATTTTTAATAATGTGTCATAATTCATTTGGGACGGAGTGAGTATCTAGCTTATAATCCACCTTTAGATATTATTTAATTGATCTCCCAAATATTGACTTAGCTTAATATAAATTAATAACCCAATAATAGTTAAATCTTATTAATTAAATTGTAAAAGAAATTAGGGGTATTACAGTAACAGTTTTGCTTTTTCCAATAAACAATCCGAGTAATTTTTTCGCATTCAGTTTTATCTGCAACAGTGTACACGTTGCAATGATATATATATCGTACGTCTTCACATTGCGCATGGTACGTGGTCATATTGGGATGGACATATTGTCACAATCCGTGCCCAAAAACATTGCGCCTCTTGTGGCTCCAATCATGTTAATATATTTAGATCTAGTTCTCATGTCCAAGATATTACTCGACGAAAATATTTAGACTAGGTGGGTGCGTGAGAGTGATGGGACAAAGAATTGCCAGCGAAATTGCATGCGCTTGTAGGGATTTATTGCGTGGTTGCTCTCGTGCTGTACGGCTTTCATTCATGTGGAAATTTCTATGGTTCCTTTTTATAACAAAAGTGAAACAGTTCCATTTTTTTGTTCAGTGCATGAAACAGGTGCTTCTATCAAGGATGTATGGGTAACTGGTTAGAATCTAATTTTGACCTCAAAAAAAAAAAAACGGGGGGGAAGAAAAAAAAAGAAATGATAAACTTTTGCTTATCTAGTCCAACAGAAAAGAATAAGGTGTTTTTATGAACATCTATTGATATAGTCATCCCCGTATCTTGTAGGAGACCGAAAAATCTGAGTTGTTATTGTTCTTTGTGTTGTTGTTTATGTTTATATAGGCATGAAACAATATCCATTTAACTAAGACACATCAGTGTCGTCGATCAAGTTCATCTTTAACAATCAATGTCCATTAAACTTTGAATCTTTTTTCTATCCTGTGAGTTCTTTGAGAACCCTTGATGTTAAATTAGATATAACTATTGTAATAATTTGACGGTAAAAAATATTTTTAACATCAATTATAGAACTGTAATTCCAATGTTTAGTTTTATTTTACATCTAAATGATTTTATTTGAGTAAATTTTCTCTCCTTATCATCTTTTCTATTTATTTAAATACAATTTAGATGTCGACATTATAATGTATAAACTTCTCTTCAAAATTCCATACACATCATAAATTTTTCAAAATTTTACCCTTTTTTTCATTGAATTTTTTATCCTTAATTTTTCAAGCATATTTTTATATATTTCTTTATTAGATATGTAAATTTGTAACTTTCATAATTTTTTAAAAGTAATTTATTTTTTAAAAAAAATAGTCATAATTGATAATGTGATAAGAATAATTAGATCTATCTTTGATTTTAAATACAGGATCAGTTTTACTTTAATTCTATTTTAGCATCACTCTTGGCTCATGGGTGGAACACTGTTTTTATATTTTTGTTTTAAATTATAGATATAACACTACATATAACTCATGGTCGGATTTTTTCTAACGTGCTCAAACATTACCTATCATACTATACTATATGTATGTGTAGACGTGGAGAAATATAAATCTCATATGATATGACTTACTCAAAAAACATACTTTCTCTGAATCAAATTAAATATAACGATTTGATCTTACATAAAATTTATATGTGTTGAATTTGATGAAGAGAGAATATTTTTTAGTGATACTAAGGTTTATTATAACAAATAAAATAAGAGTTAGTGAAGTATATTGTAATGATTTGATATTTTTAATGTTAAAAATTTTCTAAAAAACATTATATTTATATTAAGACAATAAAAGGTAAATAATATGAAACATCTATTCATTTACTCTTTTTTTCTCAGATAAATTACGTTATGTTAATTTGATATGATTTTTAATGAACTCATTCATTTAGGCTTCTTTTCTCATTATATCCTTGTGAGTGAGCTTGACTTGAAAGTAGATAGAGTGAGAAAAAGTAAGAGAATGAAATGTAAATAATATTTATATTTATATTAAGATAATAAAAGGTAAATAATATCAAACAACTATTCATTTACTTTTTTATTCTCAGATAAATTACATTGTGTTGATTTGATATGATTTTTAATAAACTCATTCATTTAAGTTTCTTTTCCGTTATTTCCTTGTGAGAAAGCGTGAGTTGAGAGGGGATAGAGTGAGAAAAAGTAAGAGAATGAAAGTGTTGAAATTTTGATAGGGTAAAAAAAAAAATGATTTAATATAAAATAAAAATATTTTAAAATTTTAATTATTCAAAATTTATCAATTTTAAAAATGTTATAATTTATATAAGATATAATATTATAATTTATTTAAAATAAAAAATGTATCACTGAGTGTTGCACGTGGGAAGCATGCTATCAGCATCTCTATCGTTTAGCCCTTCATTTATTGGCAAGATGCTTTCATAATATAACTTTGACCATCACATGGGACCGGAAACGACCCTGGCATCACATGCCCCCTAGCTTCTAGCTTCCTACTGGTATTTTCCATCAGATCCAATCTAACTCTAAAATTATCTGGAGCCAGTGTGTCATGGAGAAGTAACTTCGACACTGAGATATTCAAAATAATAATTTTTTTCCATTTATAATATAAATAATATTTATTTATTTAAATCGTTATAAAATATATATAATTTTTTATATATTTAAAAAAAATAAAAGAATCACCATCTAATAAAACCTCATTATAATTTAAAAAACATTATTTTTTAATCAAATTTTATATAAATTTAATATTCATAAATCTGTATATCGAATAAAATCATTACCTATAATATAAAAGAGAAAGAGTATATACATTGTGGTTGTCTTTAAGGATGTGATTGGATAATATTATTAGTTTAAAATAAATAATCTCAAGATTATTTATCCATTATTTATTCTGTGCTTATTTAAAATAAAATAATCATTTAAGATAAAATTATTTAATATGTTCAAATCAACCAACAAATATAAAATAAAATAATATTAAATGGGATTGTTTTGGGAGCAGGATTGCCAGCTGTAGCGCACCCTACAGCATCACCTAAGAGCCATTGGATCAAATCTAATCCATTTTAAACTTTGGTCCATGATTAATCTTTCCCCGTAATCTGATTGATAATCAAGACAGCACTATGGATGTCTACAGTTGATAATTCAAGTCCATTATTTTTGTATGTAAACAGCGTAATCTCACGGAGAAAAAATCAAACTAATTTCCTATGTTTAAACAAGGATTGCGAAAATTCGAACTAACCACCCTACTAACTCATACTCGCAATCTATTTCCTACAAACATTCAAACTCGTGATACAAATATTTATGACTACTACTCTACTTACTCGTAACAACGAACGATGGATGCCCTGCTGGAATATATGAACACTACTAACGAGGCACTCTCCATCTTCACTCCCAAGTGAGGTGTCTACCCTCACAAAAGCGAAGAAATCGCCGCCGATCCCTCGACGCTGTCGGAGCTCCTCCTCCGCCGCCGCACCACCACCTCCGATTCCACCACTAGTAAGATCTCTCACATCTCAACTCCCTTGCAACAGTCTCACTCGTTATACGCTCGACTCATCGTTTCATTGTTGGGTGCTTGGTTCGGTTTGGAGTCGCTCGATTGGAGTTGCGTTTTTGATGTGTTGAGTTGGAATCGAGTTGTTCTGTGTAGATTGACTCCAATCTGGTGTGTGTATGTGTGTGCGAGCGGTGCTAGTGGTTGTTGTGAGAGTTCAGATTCGTGGAAATGTGGTTCAGATTAACTTGTTTAGTTTGTGTTTTGCGGTGATTTGAGGTATTGCTGTTCGATTTGGTGAGCTGCAATTTGGATTTGACGGATCTGTTGAGTTGTTGTGGTTCTATGCATGTTGAAGTGCTGATTCATGCGAGGTGAGGGGATTTGCTGTGTTGATTTCTCTGATGAGCGAGTATTTGAGGTTGATGGCTGCTTGACTATGTGGCTGTGTGAGTTGTGGTGGTGTGCCTGTTACCATCATTTGTGTTGCGGTCTTCGAGATTTTGTTGTGGTTTTGAGGTCTCTCTGAAGCGGATCTGAGCTGCATTGTCGCAAGTAGAGAGATGAATCGTTTATATAAGCAATACGTTGCTTGTGTATTGATGCAAACTATTTATGCAAAATATTTATGCATTGTAGGGGATTCCAATTATGCATTGAGCCATAATTGGAATCAGTTGTGGTCCAAAACAACTACCAAACTCAAAACCAGCGATGATGGAGCTAATTATCGACAAATAACTGATTAATTAGGTTGAATTGACTACGGGCTAATCTATGATTTCAACTTCTTTTTCATCTCCAATGTCGATTGTGGGATCAACCAACACACCTGGTGTCTGAAGTGATGAGATCTCGATTTATCTGTGGAGACATTTGAGTTAGTTTGCTCTGATGTTATAGAGTTACCAATTGCTTTGAGCAACATATTGTGGAATTATGAAATATTGTTTGTTGTCCTTCGTGGTTCCTGGATACCTGATCTTGTATTTTGACCTTGATAGGTGACTCCTCTCTTTATGATTTGCTTATTGCCCTCCTGAAACTGGGGCCATGGATTTTAGAAGAAATGAAAATATGCTGAGAATTTTTTATACTAAAAGCTTTAATGCCTTTCCTAGGATTATGTATATTGTTCCTTTTCCCTCATCTGTCTAGTTGGTGAGGTTTCATTCTTGCCCGGGAAATTTCTTTTGGTGTTTTCCCCCTCTGCTTCCTCGCTGTATGACTAGGACAGTAGAAGTTGTTGCTTGTGCATGTCGCTTAGGTGAAAGAATCTATGAGAGTTATATCTGTTGGAAAGTGAAAAATCCGATAAGTTAAATAATTTGCTGTCGCTCGCATCACGCTAATCAATCTGTATAGAAGTTCCTAGTTATTTCAGTGTCCTGTGCTAGTACACTGAACTCGAGTGGAGACCTTAGAGCTGTACACGAACCTTAGAGTTGCGACTAAGGTTCTACTTGAGTAGAGACTAGTGCTGCTGCCTACTAAGTAGCCTATGATGTAGCTTTCGTTTTTTTTTTTTTTTTGACAAATGTTGCTTTCGGTTTCATGCTGAGTTACGTGTGTAATTTATGACTAATTATTTTCCAGTTATGCTCATGCTAGAGTCTTCTGCACTCTAAATGCTCCTGCAATATTGCTTTTCTCCTTAGATTCTTAATCTTAATCTGTAACAGGGTAGAGACTGCACCACTTGCAGCAATGTCGGATCTGCAGACTTCACTACGTCCAAAGAGGAAGAAGGGCTGGGTGGATTATCTGGTTCAGTTCCGATGGATTGCTGTTATATTTGTTGTCCTGCCAATATCCTGCACCATATATTTTCTCATTTACCTTGGTGATTTGAGATCTGAGATGAAATCTTACAAGAAGCGTCAGCAAGAGCATGATGAGAACGTGAAGAAGGTAATAAAGCGCCTCAAAGAAAGAGATCCCAAAAAAGATGGCCTGGTTTGCACTGCACGGAAGCCCTGGATTGCTGTGGGAATGAGGAATGTGGACTACAAGAGGGCTCGTCACTTTGAAGTTGATCTCTCAGCTTTTAGGAATATTCTAGAGATCGACAAGGAGAGAATGGTGGCAAGAGTGGAACCCTTGGTCAACATGGGACAGATAACTAGGGCGACAGTCCCAATGAATCTCGCTCTTGCAGTGGTGGCTGAGCTCGATGACCTTACAGTCGGTGGTCTCATCAATGGATATGGGATTGAAGGAAGCTCTCACATCTATGGCCTGTTTTCGGATACAGTTGTGGCTTATGAGATTGTGCTAGCCAATGGGCAGCTTGTCAGGGCCACCAGGGAGGAGAACTCTGATCTCTATTATGCTATTCCATGGTCTCAAGGCACTCTTGGATTTCTTGTTGCTGCTGAGATCAAGCTGATACCCATCAAAGGATACATGAAGCTGACATATACACCTGTTAAAGGCAATCTGAAAGATATTGCACAGGCTTATATGGACTCAGTTGGCCCTAGAGATCTTGATCAAGATAATCCTGAGAAAGTTCCGGATTTCGTAGAAGGCATGGTTTACTCTCCTACTGAAGCTGTATGCATGACAGGAAGGTATGCTTCGAAAGAAGAGGCCAAGAAGAAGGGGAATGTGATCAATAACTGTGGATGGTGGTTTAAGCCCTGGTTCTATCAGCATGCACAAACAGCCCTCAAGAGGGGAGAGTTTGTCGAGTACATTCCTACCAGAGAGTACTACCATAGGCACACTAGGTCTTTGTACTGGGAGGGAAAGCTCATTCTTCCTTTCGGCGATCAATTCTGGTTCAGATTCCTCTTCGGTTGGATGATGCCTCCTAAAGTTTCTCTTCTCAAGGCTACTCAGGGTGAAGCCATCAGAAACTATTATCATGAGAATCATGTTATTCAGGACATGCTTGTTCCTCTTGTCAAGGTTGGAGATGCACTTGAATGGGTCCACCATGAGATGGAGGTATGCATGCTCGCACCCCCTACTATTGTATTCTTGTTTTTGCGTATTTGGGCCAGCTGGATTTGTATGAAATCTGACTCTGCATGCATTCTTTGCACCCATACTTCATCTATTTCTGAAGCAAATTTGAGTTGTGTCTAACTTCGCTGGCGCTGTGGCGCAAATGTGTTCTACATACCGAGAACATTGCATTGAGATGGCTTTCAAAAATTGGAAATCATATTGCGAATGCCATTGGCGGATAGTGTGGAACCACACTGCATGCCTGGTAACTGTGGTCATGATCATGCCTATCTGCACTCTCATTTCCGAGCTGTTTTTTCTGTCTTGTTTGAAGATGTTGATCCGGTACAATTTTGATTCTTGATTGCAACTCTACATTCATGTTTACATTGTATACCGAGCTGTGCGCCGGAGCAGCATGTTTTCCTGCAATCTCATTGTTTGTCTTTGCCTTTCAGGTCTATCCTCTCTGGCTGTGTCCCCACAGGCTGTTCAAACTCCCTGTGAAAACAATGGTTTATCCAGAGCCAGGCTTCGAGCTGCAGCGCAATCAGGGTGACACACCATATGCTCAAATGTACACAGACGTGGGAGTCTACTACGTACCAGGGCCTATCCTTAGAGGCGAGGTGTTCGATGGTGCAGAGGCAGTTCGTCGCATGGAGAACTGGCTGATAGAGAACCACGGATTCCAGCCCCAATACGCCGTCTCAGAGCTGAGCGAGAAGAACTTCTGGAGAATGTTCGAAGCCTCCCTTTATGAGAAGTGCAGGAGGAAGTATGGAGCTATAGGGACGTTCATGAGCGTGTACTACAAGTCCAAGAAAGGTAGGAAGACCGAGAAAGAAGTCCAGGATGC
>LIEC01011473.1:193350-243134 GCA_001925005.1 Drosera capensis | reverse complement strand
GGGGAGGGAGAAGATGCTAATCTAAACTACATCTCTTCCTAAGTGATACCAACCTCAAGACAAGTTACTCAAGAGTAAACATCTGGTACAACGAAAAATCTACTTCTCCACTCTGAAGAAATTAGTTACAGGATCGATTTCATGAATCATTTCAATTTGTCATAGACAGGAGACGATAATGGCGATGATAACGATGATGAATCTTGTTCATGGTATTCAGTGAATAAGATATGTCAGCGCCAGGGCGACCAGCATCAGTACATATGCTATCCCTTGATCAAGGGATGTTCCTGTAAAGGTCAAAACATAGTAAATTTAAGATCAGAACCAATTTCATCGTCGTTCTTTCTTCTTGTGACCTCAACGATCAACATATAATACAGACATTCGAATTATCGTCATAATTTTCACAATTGACAGTATTTGACATAGGGATAAACGTCAACGAATATTTGACATGTATGGCCATATAACTCAGTAACTCACCATACCACCCGTTATGCAAATAATATTTGTGACGAAAATATGTCACCTATGTCCCAATATTTATGACACGAAGACGGGTAGGGTAGAAAGTTTGTGTCATCTCTATACTCAATAGACGCAACGCCACCTACCTACTGCATTCACCAATGTTAAAAAACAACCAATTAATTGGGAGAAATGGCTGAAAGAACATAAAGATCTTCCAAATTGAGAAGGTCTCTATCATTTTCAGACTTTTAAGGAAGAGGACTATTATGTTTCTAACTAGCGGAATAAAATTATTTGGCTAATTTCTACAAGATCACCCGAGGTACATCCTTATACCAACAATAAAGCCCCCGAATTTGAACCAACCAATGTCCTAGATGACACATATGATGCGTCAATCGCACGACGAATGAAAACATCGTGTCAATTAATCCATATAGTTTAGACTAAGACGATTGTTCAGAACTCTAACCCAGTCGCCTAAATTCAACTCTACCATTATCTAACAACGTTACATCGAATAAACTTTTATAAAGAAGATCCAATATACTCCTATGAAACATTTTTTTATATTCTAAACAACATCTTTTCCAAATTCCAACAATGCCCCTCTCCAAACCCTAGTCCCTGTCCACCTCCACCCCCAAAACTCAGATCCAAACTCCCCCAAAAGAACCCAATCAAATCACTCAAACCCAACCCACATTTCCACCCCAAACATCGAAGTCTACAAAACCCACATTTTCCCATCTCCAAAACCCAATCTTTCACCCAAATAACCCAACACTCTCCCAAAAGACAAACACAACACACACAAAGATCTTCAAAAACAGAGCATATATACCATCATTGGAAGGAGCAGGCGCAGGAGAAGGGGCATTATTGGCATGAGCCATGGCAAAGATCAATGAAAATATAGCCAAAAGGGTCCAACATGACATGCCCATCTCCATCTTTGATCCTCAAAGTTTCAATCTTTTTCACAAATCAACCCCCTTTCTCTCTCTTGCTCTGTTTTTTATGGGTTCTCTACAATACGACCTCTCTCAAAGATGATTTGAGAGAGGGTGTAGAGAGAGAAAGGGGAATTTGAAAGATGAAAACAAGACAAAACAAATTTTGGTGATTTGTGTGGAGAGATTGTAGGAATGTGATGTGAGATCGATTCTTATAATGAGAGGAGAAATCGGTGGAAAACAGGAGGAGAGAGATGAAAGGAGAGTCCAGTGGAAAAAAAAAACGGAGGGGGAATGGAATGGGCCATGTAGGCATGTGCTGATTAGGTGGACTAGGTTGGCTTTTTTGTTTTCTGTTTGGTAGTTATTGGTTACAAAAAATATTGTGAGTATTCTGCAAGGACATATGATCGTATAAGCTGTCAGTACAGCAATTTGTTGAATAAGAAGATGTTGTTTAAGGTTGATGATAGATACTTGCATTTTATCGCCTGTTTCAAAGCTTGATATTTTGTCATCTAAGCACAATGTTTGACTGTAATATTCTTTCTGTTTCAAATTAGATGAAACGTTATATCATCATTGTAATATTTAACACATTTTGTGAGGAGTTTCGTTATTCATTTTAGGACTGACCCCACAGACCAACATTAGTCTTTTCAGTATACTTCGTCCTCATTTGTGCACATCCTGAGAAACTTCCCCGGAGGTC
Organism: Drosera capensis; assembly: GCA_001925005.1. NCBI lineage: Eukaryota > Viridiplantae > Streptophyta > Magnoliopsida > Caryophyllales > Droseraceae > Drosera > Drosera capensis. The sequence goes on along the minus strand of LIEC01011473.1, from coordinate 240,992 downwards.
ACCCATCCCAACATTATTCCACGTCAAGCACGTTTTACTGTGGAGTTTTAATGTGATGGGCTACCGAAAAAAAGGTACACCTTGTTGATATAGGTAGTACTATCAAACCATTTAAGCATTTCCTTGGGGTATTACATACATCCCCACTTCAAGAACGCAACGTCCTCGTTGCGACTTCAAGCACGATACACACACAAACCCCAGAACCCTCCCCCGCTAGACGGCTGACCCGGGACATCGAATTCAGCACGCGGTTGCAGGGTTGTTCTGATACCATTCTGTAACACCCCGGCTGACCCGGGTACTCGGGTCCAGCATGCGGGTCGTCATCGAGAAACCCTTTTTCAGGTTTAGGACTGACCCCACAGACCAACACTAGTACTGTCAGTAAGTTCTCACTTGCAGTACTTTCAGTACCTCTGAGAAACTTTCCAGGAGGTCACCCATCACATTAAAACTCCACAAAATGAAGTTTTAATGTGATCGGCTACCGAAAAGAAATGTGCACCTTGTTGGTATAAGTAGTACTATCAAACCATTTAAACATTTTTTTGAGGTATTACACAATATAATTTTACATAAAACGATATTTGATCGTATCTCAAATTGCTCGTAACACGTTCAAGTTTATTTATTTGTTTCATCCTTTTGGGATGAAATGAATAAGTACTTGTTAATACAGTCTTGTTCAGTGTGCGTTACATTGTTAGACTAACATTATACAATGAATTCCCCGTTAAAGCTAACATGTTACTCCTCTTCTCCTTTTTTCGCCTCCGTACTTATTCAGTGGTGTAGTTGGTAACATAATGTATAATAATGGATAGATGGGATATGAGTAGCTTGTTACAACCATATGATAAATGTATCATGATGCTGAGATTGTAGACTTATTGTAGCTGACACGGCGAATCTTAATTTAGAACAAATAATTACTGCTAACTACCCTATTTAGCAACTGATTGAGTATCTTTATTTAGGGTGAGTCACCTATTGTTGCATATGAATTTGCATTAGAAGAGGTCCACCTCACCTTGTTTGTTTCTTTTAACATAAGATTTGAATTAAATACTCCAACTGTCTTATAAAAAATACAATGAATTGACTTGACATGTGTGATGATATAAAATTTGACATATATGCAACGACGACGAAACGTAGTTTTTTATAAGTTTATTGTGAAATATCAATTATTATGTAAGTTACGTAATTCAATCTAATACATGTTACGGGACGATAGACACGATTTGATATAAAAACGAGATTTATATTTATATATTTAAAATAATATAAATTATGTATATATTATATGTTTTATGAAACTAAACTAAGATGAGTTATGAGGAAAGTATTTGGCATATGTTTTCCCCATATATATTTATCTGTCACTCTTGTATAGTTGGCTCCACTAGCATTGTCAAGGGTAGGTCGGCTACTTCAAAGCTTTGACCAAATTGAAAGAAAAAGTGAAAAAAAAAATGGTGTTTCTTGTTTAGTTACTGATTGAGGGATAGCCATTAGTCAATATGCTAGTTCAATGCCTGTGATTTACCATCTATAAATACTCGTGAGTAATTGAAGTCTTCGATCCAATGTAATTAGTCAATGCGCCCTTGGTTATACTCATTGTCTGCGTTATACGTTAGTTTGTAATTAATGGTTCAATTTTATTTATTATCTTTTTTTCTTTTTCTCATGAAAAAAATCCCAGAGTTATTTTTCAATCAAAGGAAGAATATATGAACCAATGTCATACATGATGATTATTATCTTGAAAAAATCAATAGCATTTGACGTAATAGGCTCATCCAATAGTTACGTTCAATAACCCATTCACGCAACACAATCGAAACGTTTGAACAGAACCGTAAACTCTTCCCCGTGGACCATGAAATCCTTGAACCTCCTACCCAAATCCTTGAACCAACAATTCCATATTCGAACCCCAATCTCAATCTTCCCCAAACTATGCCGGATTAGTAGTCGAGCTATGGCGACAAGCGTCACCGAGCCGCAAGAGATGAGGGAAGTGATGGAATACTTGAAGAATCTGAAAAACTACGAGAAACTGGGCGTGCCCAGAAACGCGGGGACTGACTCCGATGATGGGTTTGATTTGGGTCGGATGCGGAGGTTGATGGATCGTCTCGGGAATCCTCAGTCCAAGTATAAGGTGTTTCTTGGGATTTGTGTTTGTAATTGAAAGTGTTGGGTTGAAATTGTTTTTGGAGAATGATGATCGATGATCGAGATTTGAGTGTATGCCCTAGGACGTTGGTTTGCCGCTTAGGGTGTTACGTTGCTTGAATTTTGTTTCTGTCAGAGAATTAAACCTATGCTCAATATAACATTGACAGAAGTATCTCGTCATAGGTTAGATTGTTACTCTAGAATCGAACTATGTGCCAGTGGTTGTGAACCAAGAGTTTGTTTTATCGACATTGCTTCTCATTGTATCGGCTCTAGAAGGTGGCAAATCACTTTGGATCTCTTAGTGTTTTTAGAGCATTGATTTCTACCGATGGAAAGTGACAAAAATGTTTTAGGAGTTGAAAATTGCTCCTATGAGCTTGATGCATTTGAGGACTATTGTGTAATAGAATTGAAAGCGTAGTTTGTTTGCGGCATAACATTAGGACTTAGCGGCAGGAAGTTGCATGCTTTTACAGTTTTACTACTTGCATTATGGCTGGTTGGTCACATGCTCTCTTGCTGTTTCTTTCTTCCACGTTGATAAGAATGTTAAGGTCGTTACTCGTTAATAACTCACGGCAATCTTGTAGGCAGTTCATATTGCTGGCACGAAAGGAAAGGGGTCGACTGCTGCTTTTGTGTCTAATATCTTGAGGGAAGCAGGGTATTCTGTTGGTTGTTACACAAGGTAAATTGTGACCATATTTTCTGTTTTTATTCATTTATGTTCTGGGTGAAGAATTGTTTTATGCTACTACTTACAGAGCCTCTTCATGATATATTTCTGACCACAGGTCGCATTTCTTTTGAGCAGCCCCCATGTCCGATCTATTAGGGAGCGTATGTCATTGGGAAGAGATGGTGATCCCGTGCCTGCAAATGTGTTATCGTCACTCTTTAGTAGAATTAAGAAGATGCTCGATGAGGCAGTAGAAGCTGAACATGGGCATTTAAGTCACTTTGAGGTATTTTGTGATTCTTCAAATTTGTATTCTCAGAATGTTGATCTAACGGTGCATGTTTGTCTCTTTCATGGGGAAAGAGATGCATTAGGCTACGCCTTTCTTTAATGAAAAATGCTCAAATTACAGATCCTTACTGCCATAGCATTCAAGCTCTTTGCTGATCAGAGGGTTGATATTGCAGTAATCGAGGTCAATAGTCTCTTCTTTGGGAACTTTTCTTTGATTTTCTCTTGTGATGCCATCATGCTTGTTTCAACTCTGAAAAAAAAGGAGAGTAATTTGAAATAGCCATCGTTTGGCTTCGACAGGCAGGCCTTGGAGGAGCACGAGATGCTACCAATGTAATTTTCTCTTCTGGGCTTGCTGCATCAGTCATAACAACAATAGGCAAAGAGCATTTGGCTGCCCTTGGTGGTTCCCTGGAGAGCATAGCCGCAGCAAAGTGTGGAATTATCAAGCATGGGCGTCCAGTTTGGTGCTTCTCTCATATTTTTTGTTAATCTTGGTTGATCGTTGAGTTCTCTTTTTTTTTTTTTATGAGACATCTCATCTTTGATCATGGAGACATCCCAAGCTGAGATCACGAGGACAGCCAAATGTTACAATTCGCTGTCATAAAAATTTTCTGTTCCTGCGAAGGGGAAATTTACCGTACAAATGAGTACTTTATGATTCTTTTTAAATATGTTAAGTCTGATAATTACTATATATTGACTAAGCGAGTTGCTGATATATGTCCAGTTTATATTTCAATATCCCTTATTCCGCTATCTGAATTGTGCTATCTGAATCCTTACTGATTGATATGCCATGTTTTCGTTTCTAGGTGATTGTTGGTGGCCCTTTCCTGCCTCATATCAAACGAATTATTCATGACAAGGCATCCTTGATGTCTGCACCTGTGATATCTGCATACAGTTCTGGCAATAGAAGTTCCATAAAGTATATAGATACTGTCAAAAGAATACCTCGCCAGTGTTGCGATATAGTGTTGCAAATTGAAGAGGATGTTCCATTGGTATGAATTTGATTCGTTATTCTGATCTTCTTTTCTTGCTCCGTTATTTCATTTTCTGTAGTTGGGTAGTTGTTTCGCATGATTGACTGAAAACATGGTTTTGATTTGATGCAGACCTTTGCGTTATCTGATGTAAAACTCTTGATGCTTGGGGATCACCAACTTCAGAATGCTGTAACCGCTGTCTGGACAGCATTGTGTCTCCGTGATCAAGGTGAGGCCTCTTATGGTGATTTTTTTCTTCTTCAAATTTCTTTTGTATTCAAGCTGGGTGGTTCCAGTTGAAGTTGTGAATCTGAGTGTTTTAATACGCACCATATTTATTTTCTGCACATGTTGAGCATTCTTCCTGATCTACCAACTGAAGGTTTAGCATTCTGTTGGCCGCTTTGTGAACCATTTTCTAGACGAAAATTGATTTTGAAGGGCCTATGGTTTGATTCTGTTCATCTGTTGTTTGAGCATGAAAGTGGTCTGGAGGCAAAAAATTCGTAGAGCTAATATCCAAACTGCAATTAATCAGAGGACTATAATTTGCTCCCCCCCTTCTTTTTGCAAATGTTTTCTTCGGTAACATATGGAAATGACTTCTTCTGTATATTATGGACGTTCTAGAGTCTTTGTTGTGTTTTTCATAACTGGCTTCATGGCTCGTTTTGGATGTCAGGTTGGACAATACCAGATAAATCCATTCATGCTGGCTTAGAGAGCACACAATTGCTCGGGAGAAGCCAGTTTCTGACACCGGGTGAAGCCCAAGCTGTAGGATTACCCGGATGTGTAATATTGCTTGATGGAGGTTTGTTTTGTGATGTTTTCTGATTTTTCTATGTTGCAAAGTAGGGATTATTGGATCATCCCGACGATATCATTTTTATGATGCTCATATTTGAGGGATAGTTGTGAAATGAAGTTCATGCATCTCAGAAGGTAGATCATAGGACAAATCTAGCTCATTTCTCTATACTTCATGAGTAATTCATGACCGACTAGATCTTGCCGGGGTGAAAAATTGGTTCCATTATTTTCTTTTCCTAATTTTCCTTGTTATGCTTACAGCTCATACCAGCGAATCTGCTAAAGCATTGGTAAGAATGATTGGCATGACATATCCCGAGGCAAAGTTGGTCCTTGTAGTTGCTATGGCGAGTGACAAAGATCATGCGGGTTTTGCAAAAGAGTTCTTTTCAGGTTTGGCTCCCCAACATCTCTCAATTTGGATAGGAGAAAGAACTAAGCATTTTATGACAAAATGGTTTTACCAGACTAGAATCTGAGATATTCTGCAGCATTATCATGTACTTTTCATATGCATGGATATTATACTTGATATCAAAAACCTTTTTTTTTATTAAAATAGGAGGTCAACTACTAGAAGCTGTTTTCCTCACGGAAGTTGATGTTGCTGGAGACAAATATAGAACAGCTTCAGCTTCTATGCTGAAAGATTCTTGGCTTGATGCTTCTAAAGAACAGGGTGCTGTTATCGCTCATGTATTTCAAGGACTAACGAATGGTTGGTCACTCGAATCTGCAAGGGAATCAAATGGAACCATATTGGTCGCAGAAAGTTCATTAACGTCTTCCTTGAGGATTGCAGGCCAGATACTTGATGCTAGGAGAGGTGATGGTCAAGGTATCATCGTCATAACTGGATCTCTGCATATAGTTTCATCTGTGCTATCTTCTGCTGATGGTTGAACCTGGATGCTTTGTTTTTTCCCTGGATTCAGTTTCGTTACATGCATTTCTTATAAGTTATCATGCGTATAGATTTACTTAATTAAAATTTATCTATTGTTTCCATGCCTCGAGAGGAGAAATGTTTTCCCTGTTTGTTTTTAGTCTGGGAATTGCTGATGCATATTTGTTTACTGTACTACAGGAAAATTGCTCTTCCTAATTTTTCACAGTTAATGTGTCGAAACCATCCTTGGACCATAAGGCTCCGCATTTTAGGCTTCGAGTCCATTCCTTTTATATATTGTGCCTTCCCAAGATGTATTATCTATTCTAAGGTAAATCGGTTGAAGCACAATGTTCGTGCTTCATGGTTGTCAAAGCCTCATATGCGCAAATAAGTATCCTGAATCACCAGGTTCTCCGGCTCAGTTAAAGTGCTGGAGCAAGTGCCCTTCAACATTATATATCATAAAATTCAAGGTCTAAATGAGGGGAATGTAAGTCACCAACTAAATAAGACACGAAAGGGAGTAGTGAATAGATATAAGTCCACAAACAAAACTACTGTGACAAACATCCACAACCAATCTGGACTAGATATCATCGAACTCATTTTTTTCTTCTTCATCGTTATACCAATAATGACAGTGGCTCAAGATCCATTCATTGACTGCAAGTTCTTGTGGGAACTCCAGCTCTTCCTTCTTCATCTTCCTTGTTTTTCTCATCCCCTTTGTCATCTTTATAAAGTAAGCGTAGACTTTAATTAACCACTTGATCTTCTTTTTCCTTATCATGATATTGCTCTTGATACTGAATGTTTGCCAGTTTCTCTCTTCGGTCTTTGTAGTCCCCGTTTTTAATTGATCTTAGACCTATGCTTTTTTAATGCTCTTTTGTAAAAGCTCTGCAATTGGATCGATTCATGGTTTTTTCCTAAGTGGCGCCTAAGCTGCCCTTGTCTTGGCCTAGCACTTCACAGTGCTTTTTGGAAAATGCATCCTTCACCTGAACCAAAGCGCACATATCCTCTTAAATCAACACTTCGGATGCCCTTGACATCTGCATTAATATCATTTTTTATTTTTATTTTTACTTCCGCTAACATATTAGTTCCCAGGTCCTCCAGGAATTCCTTCATCGTATGGTTTTTTTTCATTTTACTTTTGAGTCTTCAATATCCATCCTTGGTTTTTCAAAATGCAGCTTGGTGATGTAAGAAACACTGTATGAGGGCCATTGAGGGGGCCTGGGCCTTCCTTCGCTCATCTCAGATATGGCATCATCGCCGGCTGGGTAATGGGAAGGGGAAGAAGAAGGGACGAGGTTGTCGGCATTTTAAATAAAATTTACCCTTTGGGAATCCTCCAATTTTTTTTCCCTCTTTGGCATGCAAGAAAATGCATCCTTGTTCCTTTCTCTATCCCCATTCTTGGTTACCCTGCCTAGCGCCGGCAAATTAAGATGCAACTTCTGGTTTGAAGTTCTCTCTCCAAATTTGCCATCATCAGGGATGATAGATCCCGTGGTAATTATTAGTGGGTTATGGAGTGAGATTTACACCAGCTCGTGATGGAGGATGAGAGCCTCCTTGCAAAGTTATTGATATCTTTGCTTTATGTTCCGTTGCCCGGAGTTTCATGAGTCCTTTTTCTCCATTCTATACGGAGTAGAGATTCTAGTCCAGTGTGTTGCTACGCGTACGAAATTCCCATGGGACAGATTAAACATAAGAAGTAGCAGCCTGCTAAAGCTCTAGGTAAAAATACTCAACCATATGGTGAAAAGTAAAAAAAATTAAGTTGGTATGTTGAAGCTTGGAGCTCTCTGTAGTAAATGATCTGTGGGAGCTTCCAGCGATTCTCATGGCTATTTAAACTCCCTGCAGTAAATATTACTATGTGTCAGTTCTTGTGCATTTCTCTCATCAAGTCGTTTCTTTTTATGAATACTGGGTATCTTACTCCTTTCAGCTTGCATAGTGGTCTGACTCAATTTACCGTTGCGTCTATTCGACAGAAAATCTAGGTTCTTCGTTTAGTATTGGCATAGTGACTTAGCAGCTATCTACTGTAGGAGGATTGTTGTGACGCAAACTTGGGTTTCGTTGTCTTGAATAGTCGAATAGTATCGATATCATTGCCAGGGTCTTGGGATCATAGGCGTATGTTGGGTCAATAAGACTATGTTTGTGGACTCAATCCGAGCCACCGGCTCACCACCCATAAGAAGAGTTTCTGATACTTGGTTCAGTATATGAGGCTGTAGCATTACTTGCTTGTCGAACTCATAACACCGATAACGGATCAGATCACTGGCGTGAGGCAGCGAATAGGGTGATGCAGAGTCACTCTTTATGGATTATTGGAACAATGAGTGCTCATCATTTTCTTACATAGATTGAGAACCAAATTGGTGAAATTTTAGGACAAGTAGCAGCTAGAAGCTTAAAACAGAACCTGGGCAAGGTTAAGTGTAGAAGGTACAATGTCTATTTGGGTGCATGAGATGGTTCAGTTCTTGAAGCATAGAATTATCGCCTTGCCCTGATTAGGCAAACTCAGGAAATGCGGGCGGATTCGTTAGTGAAAGAGATTTTACAGCACATTTTTTTTACTAACTTTGACGGACATCTTGGGAGCAAACTGAGGCTGGGGATGACTTTGCAGGTGCGTTGTGCAATCTTTTCAACATTAACGTAGCCTCTCTCTGTCATTTGGTGATAAATAAGTTAATTCGGTTTGGCTATTGTTATGTCAAGGTGATAGTCTGGGGATAAAAACTTGTCGAAAAGTTTGGCTCATCGTCGTTGGTTTACTTGGTTGAGCTCATCTGTTATCAAACTGTTTGGGGTACATAATAGTGTGAATCTGAGGAACACATAGGCTCCTTGGATTGTAGGGTTTATCTAGCACACCTAAGGCAAAAACAAAGACAACTATTAAGATAATCCATTTACGTATAGATTATAGGGTCTGAGAAATTGCGATGTATGCAATCTCTCTCTTTCTCAAAAAAGTCTTAACCCTTGACTTCATCAATAGGAAGTGTGACTTAGTAATGAATCCAGATCTTGACAAACGTGTATCTAGCACACACCTAAACGGTAATAGCTGCGGCTACGGTTTAAAAAAAAACAAAAAACATAAGGTCTCACGGGTCACACTCATCATTTACCCCACAAATCTGAGTTCTGAGATCCAAAGATTTGTCCCTATGTAGGCAAAAGGAGGGAGAAGATTATAAAAATGGCCGTACATGGATGCATTGAAATCGATCTGATGTTTGAGCTTGTCCTTAAATGACTGTACAGATATAATATTGGGGGCCATTGAAGAGATGAAGCAGAGAAGCTACAGTGCTATGTCTATTCTAAGATTCCGGATTTGAGGAGAACAAAAACCTAAGTTCTCTTTCTTCCTGATAAGGACAAATGTAGGTCACACAACTTGGTCACTCTCCCTAAGTTTTATTTTAGGATATGAGATCTTGTAGGACTGGTTTGGTACAAGTGCTAGAAGGGTAATAGAACATGGAAACGAATGATTTGGACTAGTAAGAAATCTTGGGGAACCTGGTCGCAACCAACAGCTTGAAGACAGTGTAAATAATAGACAATCTTGTTCTTGAAAGGGAATACAATAGGGAAAATGATTTCGGTTCCTGAGAGGTTTATAGGGGGGAACGTGGTCGTAGCCAGTAGGTTGACGATAGAGAGGATTATATGTAGATGAGTGAATTGAACCATTTTGTACCAAGTGATATAAGGTAAACGAAAATAAAGAAGACATGAAAGTTGGGATGATTATTGTTGGTGAAGGAATCATGTAGAAAATGGTCCTTTAACTGCTGCAGGGTATCATTTTTCAATTTCCATGTTCTTCTTGGCCGTGCTACTATCACGTTTTACTCTAAGATCACATCAAAGTTGGTCCCAATCTGACTTCCTTGTTGAATTGCTGCAAGAAATATTATCCATGTCGGAATAGTTTAGGAGTAAAGCACTCCACTTTTTGGATTAAGCTCTTCCTGCCTCATCGGCCTTTGTTTGAATCTTAGTAAAAGACTCCAATGTTTTAAGTTGTGATCCTTTTACCCTCCTTATTCTTAATCGATGGTCGATACCGTCCTCAATATATGTAGGTTCTTACGCTAAGGAGGCCAAGTCCGACCTTCCCAAATCGCCCTCCCCTATAATATTTGTTAACTACTATTCCTTCCGTCTCATAAATTATACAACGTTTTTCTTTTTATGTATTATTCTATAAGCAATTTAAGAGACCTCGTTACTTATCTAAACGACATAATTTATATTTTCTATTGGCCTAAGATTATAATACATAACGTTTGCAAATCATTAATATTGCACGATATTTTCTCAAAAAACGTGTTAGATCAAAATAGTGCAAAGTATATGGGACGGGGGATTATAAGACGACAGTATGGCGTAAAATGTAACCTTAATTCACAGCCTAAATACAGAATTCTGCATAGTAGTGTACCAAAACATAGTAATAAAATGCGGAGGGTGGGAGGAAAAGGGTGTGAATGAAATGTTAGGAAATGGTGCATTTAAGATTTACTCAAAAATTTCGTGGTGCTTAATGGCATTTAATAAATGATGGTATGCTATCAGGTCTGTATCAATTAATCTTTGGGTCCCATTCCCCTGATCTCATCCCCTTCTCAAATTTAAATATCTTTGACTTATTTTTCCTTACAATATACACCGCTCAATGTATACAGTACGTATTGCATTTAGCACAGTGTTGCGGCGATCAAAATAACGAAGGAAAAAAGAAGTATAACTATTTTTTTTTGGGTTCATGGCTTATAGTTCTGTTCACACGCTGCATACCTTTCCATGTTAATTCAATACTTTGATCTGATACATGAAGAGCACTGCACGCAGTGCTGTTGCCTTTGCTCATTGGCACATTGCTGCTGTGAATCTGTCTTGGTTTGATGATTGGGTGAACAGTTTTAACTGTTTATGTGGTTTCATTGAAAGTGTAGTTGCTGAGAATAGTATTTCATGTCTGCAATCTTTGCATAAAAAAAGCAAGGACACAGTAGTTGTATTGTTCTTGCCAATTTGCATGGATTTCAGTATTCTGTAGGTAGAGCTGCAGGCTGGTGCTCAAGTAACCAAGTTATATGTCGTGTGATTTTACATGATTTGTGATGTTATGCCGGTGATGATCTAGTTATGCTCGAAATCTTATGAGCTTATTCGGGAGAGAGACCCTTTTCTGGAATGGATGAATATGGAGCAGAGCGATGTGCTCGTCAGTAATTGCTAAGGAATATGATTATTGGGTCATGCTTGTTGTTAGATGCCCTCTGATGTTGGTGTCGAAAGGAAAGATGCGTTTGGGTTTGTAATATATTGTTGCATGTTTGGACTATATGGGTGATGCTATAGTGGAGGACAGAGTAGTATGTGCATCTGACATTTATCAGCGAAGCTGCATAGGTCATGTTACCTTTACAAGTATACTGATGCAGCAATGTACTATCCAACAAGACATTGAAAGAAAGTGGAGGAAGGGTGGGCATTGGTTCGTAGATGCGTCGATATTTACCCGACTTCTATATATATTGGGGTTTAAGTCACGTCGGCGAGGGAGTAAAAAGGGGAGGGTAAAATATTGCTAGAGTATATAGATGACAATGATACATAGTCAGAATCAAGATTCTATTGTGATTTTGATGAAGTTAGATATATAGGATCATATTGATGTTTGTTAAACCATATAAGAGATGTTATTACTGTAGGACCAAGCTGTCAAATTCGAAACATAAGTTTTCTAAGATGTATAAATTTGCCTCTCTCCTCTTCTCTCTGCATGTATCTGTACCTGTAGAATTTAAGAAATGATGGCAGGGACTTCATCGACAGCATCAGCACCGCAGCATGAGAAGCTCAGCTGCAGCAGCTGCTGCTGCAGAAGCAGCGACACAGAGGGTGGAGAACAGAATAGTATTTTGATATATGCATTTTTAATTTATTCTTCACCACTATTTATTGTATGGTTGTTTTGAATGAGAGGGTTCATGAGAGGATGATGAATGTATTAGCTAGCACGGAGATACCGTGCCTAAGCATTGATGAACGGGGATGCGCATCCGCTCTCCAATATCGTTACGTTGTAGTTGTTGGAACGCTATCGAAACAAAAGAGGCTCCTCTGGTGAGATCTTGTTGGTTCTTCGTCGTCGTCGTTTCTGGTTTTATGTTTTGGCTTCGCGCGATGCTGCTTGTTTATGTTATCAGTGTCAAACACTGCGCTGCCTCGGTGATGAGTAGGTGGGGCATAGCGCATAGGTGCCTGAATTGCCATATGTACAAATGAGCCAGAGAGAACATCTAACCAGGGATGTCACATCAAAATATTGAAGCATCCTATGAGTCGCATGATATAAATTTCAAAGGCCCATTTTAGTTATATGATTGTATATAAGATTGGATCGTTGTGTTATTCATAATCTGCTCTACATGTTAAGATAATGTATGTTTTTATAATAGAAACAAGACATCTTACATATTATCTTTCTTATCTTTACTTTGTGAAAGAAATAAGAATCTTCTTTCCAAAAGTTTTTTTCCAATTTTTTTCATTTTTTTAATTCCAAAACAATTGAAAATCGGAGGATAAATATCTCTTAACTCTCATGTTATTATGTATTCCCTCCATTGTGGAATTGATTAATATTTTATGTGATTCAGTAAACATAATAGAAATGTCATTTGTCTAAATCGATCTATATGATGCAATGAAGACTGAGCCAATAATGAGATTTTTCGATGGATGGGAAATCAATTTACCATGCTCCGACATGAAAATCAAGAAATGTCTACAATATCTGGGTTTAATCAAATAAAACTTAAAGGATTTTGTAGGTTCATTGATCAGGGCTTGACGGAAGAACCTTATAAATTTCCAAAATCGAAGATCTATATCAAGAAATTGAATTTCAATTATTTGGGGATACCTATCAATTGGTAGAACCCTTGATGAAAGAAAGAGATGCTATCTATGATTCAATTTTTGAATTATATGTTTCGACGGGAGTCAATTTGAAAACTAGTAGAAATATGCAAGAACAAACAATTTTGATTGGAGACCGAGGCAGCAAACCTAAAGATAATGACAGTAGTCAAAGTAAGAGATAGAGGGCTCATAGAGAATTCTGACTCTCTTACTAAAGGAAGGGAAAGACCGATATCAAGCTTTGACCAGCCCTTTGACGTGATTATTTTGATTGTTTTTTGTCTTTAGATACACCATAAATCTAGAGATACTCTCATGGTCACTTGCTAGCAGATATTGTTAATGTTCGTTTTTTGATGGGCAGTTAATCGACAGTTGCAATGGATATATGCATGTCGCAGTTCGATCGAGTTTGAATTTATGTGTGTGAAATGCATTAAAATATATCACGAGCCCCACTTGATCTTCACTGATGATGATAAAGAGTGCAAATATGATTCGTGTTGCCTCCATTGGAGGCAACTGATCGATCTACACCTACCTAATACGTTCAAAGTGCATGCATGTTTTCATGCATGCCTCGCTGGCTTGATATATGCAAATCTACAAATATTCTAGATAGCCGCCATTCCAATATGAATCGTAGCATCTAGGACTTGTAGGGTTACAAGCTTGCGATCACAAAATTATCTCTAAGGTTCTATACAATTGGAACTTGTCTTTGCTACCATGTAAGGGAGTACGATGCAACGCACTCGAAATCTTGTTTCACAAATACGAAATGTTAGCCTCAATTTCAACCCATATATATATATATAGCTTTCATAGCATTGTTCTGATTACAATAAGATCTTGATGTATTCCAACGGCGGAACCAGAAATTTTTTAAAGTGGAGGCGAACACGGTATAGGTAATATTGGAATAGACCAAATAGAAAACTACGTTGAAATTAGCCTTAAGACAAAATACAGAGAGAAAAAGAGAGAAATGAAGCATTAAAAGACTAAATATTAAATCTTAAAAAAAGAAAAAGAAGAAATGAAATTCTCTTTCATATAAAAAAGTTACAATTAATGTTGACGAGCTTTTATATTTTGAAAGCATCTAACTAGTAATCGATCCATTGTCGATTATGCCAAAAATATTTTTCTTAGTGTAATTAACTAAACTATCATTCATCCACTTATCCATCATACTTCACCGTAAGCAATTTTTGATGATCTTTGATTCCTTAACCCTAAATTTTGATTTCTAATGAGTAGGTTGATCATTCAAATTGATCTCTTCGTGACTTTGCTTTGATGAAAATTTCAACTATTGTTGAATGGGATCCATCCATACACTACCTCCGTCGCATATATTTTGCAGAATTTACTTGGTACATATAAATTTAGGTTTATCACCTTCCTCTATCAACTTCGACTCTCAGTTATACTATCTTTCTCTTTTCATCTTTTTAAATTTTTAATCACACAAAAATTTTCAATCATCAAAACGTTGCAAACAATTAATGACATTTCGAAATGAAAAAATGTTGTAAAATGATTGGGTCGGAGGGAGTAAGAAATTTACACATATTGGAGCAGTGGACGATGATATGGATGATTATATATTCTTACTTGCTTATCTTATTGGGTAAAAAATCATATATAAAAAATATCCCAAACGATGCAATACAATGTACTTTTTACATAAATCAAGTGTAGGTGATTGAAATCAAACAATACTAGGTACTCTTTTTCAGAAATCAAGTGAAGGCAGTTGTCTACGGTTAACGGCATGTAACTACGCTCCTGATATATTCCATGCTGATCCAATGTGTTTGAAGAACTTGTCATTGCAGCTAATTCGCTGTAGTGTTTTGCACCTGCGTTTACCATTATAACTTATAGTTACTGGAGTCGTCAAATATACAAATGCCACACAATGTTTATTAGGAAGACACAAATAAGTTCAATGGTTCAATCAACAAATGAAGCATACACAGCTTAAGAGCCATGCTTGTTTGTGGACTTTCTTAATAATAGCTTTGATCAAACAATAATTATTTGCAATAAAGATATTTCTCGTTTATTAAAAAGAGTAGGTGACAGTATGTTTTTCTCCCCTTAGAAACTGAACAGATCGATTGTATGAACAATTTTTGGATATCACCTCTAAAGGCAAGTTATTATAGAATCACTTGCAATAAGTAATCAAAAACTTGGTGCATTTTTATATATATATATTTTTTTTGTCAAACTTGGTGCACTTGTTTGTTTCCCTTCCTTTTTCCTCAATATTATATTATCCAATCTCTTCATGCGGCATGATCCTTCAAAGTTTCCAAACCCTTTGTGTCCCCTCCCCTACTCTCTCCCTCTCATATATAGAATCTAAACGGCTCTCTCTTTGTCCATGCAACTAGGGTTACAAATACCCACAATATAATTTCTTGAGTCTCATCAAGATCCCCAAATGGCAAAAACCAACACTTAGTTCCATCACTTTGATCCTGTTTCTCTCTCCCTATTCTCCTTCCAGCTCTTTTCCTTTGCCCTCCTAACCCTTTCAATCCTTCACATTTCTTTTTTTAGTTGTCTCCACAATAATCTCATCCTGAACTGACTATTTTATAGCTGGTTTTGTGTGAGTAATTTTTTTATAGTGTTTTTTAAGCATCATGAGTGATAATGTAGCTGGTTTGTTTGATGATCCGGGATTCGGAGAGTCCGGCTTGGCGGTACCGCCCTCCCCGGACGACCTATTTAGTCTATTTGAGGCCTTGGAGGGGATTCCTGAGGCAAATTGTCCCGAGCTTGAGCTTGAGCCTGAGCTTGAAGTGGAGGGTGAGGTCGGGGGCTCACCGAAGAGAAAGAGGCAGAAGATGACGATGGGAGAAGAAGCAAATGGTAATGGTAACACAAGTAGTGCTGGTGAAGGGCTGAACAAAACATCTCATATAACAGTGGAGAGGAATAGAAGGAAGCAAATGAATGAGCACTTGGGCGTGCTTCGTTCTCTCATGCCTTGCTTCTATGTCAAGAGGGTAAGATTATCTTACTGAATTTCGATTAACATCTCGATTTCATATGATCATGTTATTTGTTACCTTATCAAGGAGCGTTAATTGCTCTAAAGTTACTCTTTTTGATTTCATATATATATCTTAACATCTCTTAATCTTAACGGAGTCGAACCTTTAATGAATACAAGAACATCTTCTGGTTTTCCATGACTATGATGTGCATATGTTGTACTTGCCAAATATTTGCGCATTCAATTAAGATGTGGTACGATGAGATCTCATAATACAATGCCATTCCTTTGCCTAGTTTTGCTTTACCTTTCGGCACATAATCCTTAAAAAATAAAATAAAAAAAAGTTCCATCACATTATACTTATGTGTTGCTAAATTACAGGGAGACCAAGCATCAATAATCGGAGGCGTCGTGAACTACATCAGTGAACTACAACAAGTTCTACAATCATTAGAATCCAAGAAGCAAAGGAAAGTGTATGGTGAAGTTCTTAGTCCAAGATTAGCATCAAGTCCAAGGGTGTCTCCACTTAGTCCAAGAAGGCCACCTCTTAGCCTACCCATAAGTCCTAGGACTCCTCAGCCAGGAAGCCCTTACATCCCTAGGCAATTCCACCAAGGCGGTGGCGGCGGCGGCGGCTACCTTTCACCGACGAAGGGAACTCCTCTCGATCTCTCACCTTGTTGTTCATCAACCTCCTCCATTGACAATAACATGATCAACGCGATCAATGACCTTGTTGCCAACTCTAAGTCCTCGATAGCCCAGGTTGAGGTCAAGTTTTCGGGTGCTAACGTTCTGTTGAAGACAATGTCGCCTCGGATCCCAGGACAAGTCGTGAAGATAATATCGGCTTTAGAGGATCTTGCACTCGAGATTCTTCACCTTAACATTAGCAACATGGATGAAACCATGCATCATTGTTTCACCATCAAGGTGAAGGGGACACAACACTACTATTTAATGTTCCCCATTACTTTACTTGTCATTCCCAGGGGCTTTTTTTTATAACTTGTTAATCCACTTCATTCAAGGAAACAGTTTCTATGTGATATGCTAAGGATGATATAAAATACATCTTTCTCTATACGTACTTGATGAGATTATCTGGGATATTATTGATGTTATTTTGTTCCATTTACATGGGAACCTAATGATGAATGCTGTTGATTTTGATTTTGCAGATAGGAATTGATTGCCAACTGAGTGCTGAAGAACTTGCTCATCAGATTCAGCAAACATTCTGCTAATTGGTTTGAAGAAAAACAAAGCATTTTGGCTTCCATCATCAACTTCATCATCTTCATCTCCTAAGCTGATTTGATAGTTTGCTAGCTGTCACAACAATAAAGTGAGTGTATGAGACAGGGAAAAAGAAGGCAAATGCATTAACTATATTTGCCCTGCAGCTGCCTAGCTCTTCCATACATTCATGAATTAACTTATCATGTAACTGTAGCTCTATAGTTTAGTCATCCATCATGATTTGTAATCTTGCATATGCTTGTGTTGTGTTGCTTTTAGTCGATTTCTAACTAGCTAGGTATATTGGATCATGCATGTACGTAACGTGGTAGTGTGTCGCGATCAATAAGTTGATTTAGGGCATAGAGCGACTACATTTTCATTTCTGACTCTATGTAACGGTATGATTTTTAACTCCAATGATCAATAATCTCGCTTTGTTGTCCTCCTTGCTCTAAGCACTTGCTATGTTCAACTTTATTTTCTTGTCATCCATCAAAAGATTCTATTTAGAGCGACATAAAAAGAAAAAAAATCGATGACGATGCCTCTGAAACGAGAGAGTATAATTGAAAAGGGGTTCGTTCAGTACCCAACCATATGTGGTGGTCTAAGGGTTCAACGTTTTCTTTTTCGGTAGATTTACAGTTACGCCAAGCATCTTTTTGGGACCGATAACGTCTCTGTTTCTGGATAAAAAGCTGCTTAATCAAAATTTAACATCAGTGAGTGAGGTCCAATTCCAATAAAGATGTGAAGACACAAGTTATCAGCCCAGTGGAACGTACAATGCACCAGCTGGTGCAGTGGTGTGCCATATTTTCCCCTGTTAGCGGCCGGCCATTTCGGGAGTAAATATATCAAAGAGTAGTACTCCTGCTATACCCTTTCACCACATATTTTTCCATGTAACTTCTCCATTGTACTGTTATCAGTTTCATGGTCCATATACGCCATAAAGCAAGGGGAAAATGAACGATTTACAAATGCTTACTGCAAATCTTGATGTATCCAAGTCGTCTTGCTTGTGCGAGTTTGCTCGCTTTACACAATTGTATGCATGATGAGATGCGAAACCAACTTTTACGACATGGCAGGGGGGGTTTAAACCACGCAACCTGCTTCTGGAAAGCGCGTATCACTAGACCGTTCGTATCCATACATCAGTGATAAATTCTCGATATACATTCACGGATCATTGGCTACTTTATTATATAATAAAACGACGAGTAATACTAGGATGAATGACGCACCCGAAGTCCTCACATTGGTTACCCTTAAAAAGAATTGAAGCAGCTCGGAGGCTTTTATATGGACCACTGATCGCCTCTTGATCCAAACCAGCTTTCAGCAGTGTCTGGGAGTGGTCCAACTCCAATGTCTAGTATATTTTGATGGGCCGAGCCCAAAAGTTCCATTTCGAGTTCTATTTGTTCTTTTGGGATTTGGGCTGTAGGCCCATTTATATGTACGGACCACAGCATCATGGCCTACTCTTGCAGTCCAAGCCCATGCTTTCTTGTTCCAACATTAAAGTCCCTCGAATATTTTTTGACTACTTCACTCCATGTAGTATGTATCAAACCTTGTGTATACCAATAACGTATATTGAAGTCTCTACTTCAAAAATTACATATTAGAGATTATCGCATATTGATCTTGGGATTCAAAGACATATGATTTAGAACGAAGTAGAACAACTATACAGGAGATTCCAGACCACATTTCTTCAATTTTGTTCTTCGTGATTCCATCATCGTATACGTAACATAAAATCTTAAATTTTTTTTTTTAAAATTTTTCATAAGGTTTATTTTCAGTTATCTAGACTTGAAAATGAACGAATGCATTCCTTCCATCCCTCACCACTCGTTCTCTATAGCACCTTATAGTCCATCAATTCAAAAGATTATTTATTTATTTATTTATTTTTTTTTTGAGATAATATGCGACCATGTAATATCTCAATAGTATTTCAAGGTTTATAAGTAGACAACGTTATGGCTCATAAAAGTGACCGACAAAAATAGAGGAAAATCAAGGAGCGAATCCCATCAGCCCTCTGTGTAGTAAGTGTCCACGTTGCCAAATCACGTCGACGTAACCATTTCTAGATCGGATGCTTTGCTTCTAGAATCCTTTTATCAAAAAAGAATTTGTCTCAAGTCATTGTGTTCATTCAAATTGGATTACTGGAAGGATCATCAATGGACTTTACAAGCGATCAGACGACCAGTCATTACAATGATAAGCCAATATATTGTTGATATTTTAGAGATGGAAATAGAACTAATAGTGATTACGTGGAGGTATTTTTGATAATTTATATGACTCAAATTCGTAAACTTTTAAATCATTGACCAATTGGAATAGGGGAATTCATAATACATTCTAAAAAATATACATCCTAGTATTTTCAAAAAAACATACTTGTGTTGATATATCGTTGTCAAATGATCATCTAACGATTGAGATTTAAATATATAAACAAATAATTAAGATTAAAAAATAATAATTAATTTCAATTTTTTATTTTAATTATTTTTTATTTTTTGATACACCCTGTATGAAGACATGTGTGTTAACTTTGTATCCTGAGATTCTGAGATGCACCTAATATGTCCCACCAAAAGATTCTAGTCCACACAGGCTTGCCCTACGTGTACACATATTCACCCATCGATGACCTCTAACACGCAGCTGGTCAGTGCCCATTGATTTTCCTTGTAAAAGAACATTTTGTGGTCTCCATTTTCCCCTGCAAAATTAATCTTCATTTTTCGACCACAAATAAAAAAATATGAAGAGAAAAAGTCAATATATCTATCAAGATTTGAAGGTTTTAGTTCTCTCATTACTCATCCCCCAACGGATATTTCTCTTGCCCAACTCGAATCCCTCAACGCATACATTTCTTGCAGATTTTTGAGTCGACTTCTCAGGTAATTTGAATGATCCCTTTTGATTTTGATTTGATTTATATTGTTTATTTTTTTCCGTAGTGGGTTTGGTGGGTGGTTTAATTCCTTGTGATGCAAGCGAAAATCAAGAGTTGGGTTTGTGTTATTTGTGTGATCTGTGACTGCCCATGTTGCAAAATCGTTGTCTGATTCGATTATTTGAGCTTAATATATGGTTGCTGTTGAGGCTTCGTGAATATGAATCTTGAGTAATTGTGGGTTTGGAGTAATTGATCTGGGTAGTTTGATGGGATTCAGATGGTGTCAATCAAGTTTGAGTTTTGGGGGTTTGCACATTTGATTGCTTGGGATTATGAAGAGTTATGCAATGATCTAAAACAAGAGTAAGATCGGGTACATCTCGTCCTTTTTATTCCCTCCCTGCCAATGACAAACGCACATGGGTCGATATGGTCGACTCTGTGATCAATGGTATTACATTAGGATTACCATACTAAGTTAAAGCTGATGTGCTCTCGATACCTTGATTGGTGTTTAGAGCTCACCTATTTCAATGATCAATACTTTGATAGACTGTTGAGAGTATTGAAGATCAAGCAGTGAGATCTTCATATGGGCTCAGGAACTCTCATGTAGAGTCTAGTCAGATTGATACTTGTGATATTCCTGTATCTGGAGAGCGAATGCTCTTGGATACCGGTTTGTTGAATTCCTAGGGTTTGAATGATTGTAGATTACAATTTGTTATTGTGTTAATCGGTTAACTTATCAAAGTTTGTAAAGGAGAAATAAGACACAACTCAAATCGCCGCAGACTAGTTATTTGGAAATCATGAAAGGAAGTTCATCTCCACGTTACTTGTGATGAAGATCACATTAACAGCAATAGGGTGAAGCCTAAGCTGACACACGTGAACTTTCTTTGCTAGATTCTCATTTAAACATCCATCTATACTATGTAATCTGAATGCCAAGGACAATAGAATGGTGCAATATGCTTATCCTTTGAACTTTTGTTACGTTTGTTGCAGGTTTTGTGAACCAGAACGACTACTGTTTCAACTGCTCACATAGAGTTCCTGGCATGGGCGTTGTGACTCTTTCTAGCTCGGCTGCACGGACAACCTCGGGGTTAGACAGAAGACTCACCACCTTTCATTCCCCTGTAAAACGACCTATAGTCTTGGCGTTCAAAATGACAAAGAACAAGGATAGGCCGACCTTGGTTTCACCCCATGAGTCAACTCCTTTGCCCATAGATACCACTAAAAAGCGTCAAAGAAGATCACGATCAGTCGCAAAGTCGTCCAAAACAGAAGTGAAAACTGCTCATGATGTACAAGTTCCTCTTGAGCAGGATGTTGGGTTGGACTATGCTGAAGCAGTGTCTAAGCTCGAGAGCATGTATAAGCTCAGTCCTTCGATCAATTTTCCTGACTCAGATGATATGGATGAGTTGCCAAGACAAGGACATCGTGGTAGAAGGAAGAATGCTGTCATCCACGATGATGTAGAGAAAGGTAGCGTTGTCAAGGTGGTGAGGAATATGGACAAGAAGGTGAAACGACTTAACCTTGATAAGAGAATCCAAATGAAGAAGAGCGAAAATGGAGAGGTGATTTCATTGCCTAAGATGAAGGGAGAAGTTAAGAGTGAAGATGAGAAAATCAAAGAGCTCGTAAGGGAGTATTCACGGTTTACAAATATGGGGAGCGTGAATTGGAAGACGGGGAAGATGCCACCAACTCTTCCTTCGTCAGAACAAGCTTGGCTTTTCGAGTTGATGCAACTGCTTAAGGTAGTCTCTCTTTACAGCTTGCAACGATTACTTCTCTTTTTCTTTCGCTACTTTTCCTAATATTCTTTGAACTTTAGGTCCTCAAACAAGCGAAGGAGAACTTGCGAAAGGAACTACATAGGGAGCCAACTGATTATGAGTTAGGCAAAGCTATGAAGATGACCGTAATTCAACTAAGAAAGCAAATGGATATTGGTATAGCTGCAAGAAACAAGCTGATCAAGGTATGCGACGTTCTCCATGTGTTGATGGTACACGATTGGAGAGGGCGGCGATTATGCTGATGTGTTTTTCTTGGGATCTTTTGCAGCACAACCCGAGACTTATTTCGTACACTATGAAGCGGTACTTCAAGGAGTTTGCAAAAAGTCACTACTTTCAAGATCTCTGTCAAGCTGGAGTTAAGGGTCTCATCATTGCCATCGATCGTTTTGATCCTAAGAGGAACTTCAGTTTGTCTTCGTACGCCTTGTTTTCCATCCGACATGCCATCGCTCGGCAATTGACCATCTCAAACTTCCTACGCATCCCCTTTGGTCTTGAATCGGTACATACGATGCTTTATCCACTGATTTCGACTTATTCACCATATACTAGCCGCTTGCTTTCCTACTGAAGAATGATTGCATTTGCAGGTTCGATCAGAAATCCGTAAAGCAAAGAGGGAGTTGACAAATGAGCTCAATAGGACGCCGACAGAGGAGGAAATTATCAAAAGAGCGAAGATAACCCCTGAGAGGTACTTTCAA
The DNA here is from genome assembly GCA_001925005.1 of Drosera capensis. Taxonomy (NCBI): domain Eukaryota; kingdom Viridiplantae; phylum Streptophyta; class Magnoliopsida; order Caryophyllales; family Droseraceae; genus Drosera; species Drosera capensis. The sequence goes on along the minus strand of LIEC01011473.1, from coordinate 218,404 downwards.
GTAATGAGTGCCTTCAGTCCTGTCCGCTCTCTCAACCGCAAGAGTCATTTAATCACCGGAGAAGAGCTAATTGATGGTATCGCTGATGACCATGATGGCGATAGTGATGTGCGGAAACATTCTGCTCTTCATCGGCTTGCTCTCGACGATGTGGTATGTACTTTTCTTTGCATGACTCCTGGAATGTTCTTATTGTCCATCTGCTAGTTTAGCAATATGAATCTCAATATGGCTCACACATCTGTTACATTCGTAACCTGTGAGCTTAAAGCTAACATCGCCATATAGATCAGTTACATTTCCTTTGATACCAGGTTGAGGAACCTGACATGAACATATATGTGCCGATAGTCCTTGGTCGCACATACTTGCTGTGTTATTGATATCTGGTTTTTATTTGCCAGCTAGATTCCTTGATTCCAAAAGAGAGCTTGGTAATCCGACAAAGATATGGTCTCGATGGCGGTGGAGATAGGACATTAGGAGAAATAGCCAGCAACCTGAACATTTCGAGAGAGATGGTCCGAAAGTATGAAACGAAAGCTCTCATGAAGCTTAAGCATCCAGATCGGGTGGATTATCTCGGCCGCCATATATTCATGAACCAGTCGCCCAGCGTACGTGGCTTATCATAACTGTATATAGCAGAGAGCCCCGCGTCTCCGTTATACACCATCTCTTTGTGCATAATTCCGAAAGTGCTTATTCTTGTTGTATATTGCAAGCTATAGCAGCGGCTTTTTCATGACTTTCTACACACATTTTATACTATTTTTTGTATACAGTGATCACCCGATGGGAAGATCTTACTGTAAACATGACATATACCTATAGAATCACATTCTGAGTCATCTTGTGTGAATGTTTCGTACGTTGTTTATCGTGGAAATGGTTGCCTGGGTCGAAATATTTGAAGCTAAGATGTTGTTCTCAGTCTGATCAACATCTGTGAAACATATTAATCTTGCTTATATGTAAAGCTTGCCGAGATGAGGAGCATAGGAGTATTTTTTTGAAACTACGCTCCTCACCTTGGTGCTGTTATTCGCTGAGAAACAAAATGTAGAAACCCGATTAAACTGCAAGACATCTATTTATTAATTTCTTTGTACATATCAAATATGTAACGCTTCTCTCTCCAAACTGGTATTTTTCATCACAAAAGCACGAGGAAAGTCGCATTTTAAGCACAAATCATGACATTATAAGTCTAACTTTTCTTCTTGTCATGAGCCCTTCACGCTGTTGCATAATCCAGAACCTCTCGATCTCTTCTGGTTTCCTCCCTGGAACTCGACCAGCTATTAGATCCCACCTGAAGATACATTATCAATTCGTCAACATCAGTGCAAGTTAATCCATGAGTCAAGACCAACGCGATGAAGAACACTTCTTATGCTGATAAAAAAGAGCACCTTCAGAACGAAGAATTGTCATTCATTTCCATTACATGTGACAAATTCATTGAAGGGTTGGAGTTGGACCATGGTTTGCATAATTGTAATCAGAATCAAAATCGGCAAAATCTCAAAACGATTCGAATCGGCTGAATTGGTTGAATCGGATGATTAATCGATTGAATCGAACCAATTCAATTAAAACATATTTTTATCAATTTTCACATCTTCAAGCACTTTAAATTTCAAAATATACACATACAATATTCAATATCATTAATTACATACATTTATTAGTGATTTATAAATAAAAAAATGAAGAGTGATGATGATTCTCAAAATATCCTCCACGATATATAGGATTTCTGTTAAGATTCTCATCAAAATCCCGAGTTTCTTTACGTAGAAGTCGATATCACCACAATCATGAAAGCAACGCAAACTATTATTGTTAGGTAGACAAAGAAAGAGAATAAAGTTTTTTTTTTTAAAAGGCAACATGAGAATAAAGCTAGACAAAGCATGGATCAGATTTTTTTTCCAAAATATGCAGAATCATCCGAATCGAACCGATTTACCCTTGAATCATTCGATTCGAGCCGATTCGGATCGTTTCAGGGCATTTTCCTTAAAATCGATGTGGATAGGAATCGATAGAGAAAAAAAACGATACAATCTGTCAATTAATCAGTCGATTTGACCAATTATCTAAACCATGGGTTAGACACATGAAGAAACTCAAGTAGGTGCCCTCATATATCACATGGTGAAACCGTTCTCAACATTCTATCTCAACATTGTCCCTCGCTATATCGTGTTATGCAATTTACAGTTTTGATTGGATGATATAATCTCAGTTTTGATTGGATGATATATTCGCAAACCATTTCATTGACTAAGCCAAGATCCAAAGCCCCACCTCCATTCCAAGCACATAGATCCAGTCGAAAAAGGAACAAAAGAGTTTATTTGTTTGTCGTTGCCTACAAGGACTGTTTGGTGTAAAGATCCATGACTCTTTTTTCTTTTAAACATTTCTTTCTTTTCATTTTATAAAATTCCGTATTTCTCCTGATTATTTTACAGTATTCCTAAACTTATCTTGTTTGCTCTGTAAACAAAAATAAACAATTATAGGCTGTTCTTCCTGTCTTGTTCTTTAATCTGGGAGATATTCAATGTTCGATGTACAGATGGTCCACGCCAAAACAGAAAACATTTCCTAGAAGACCAATAATAACACAAATAAGCTAAAAAGAAATATATTCCCAATATACTTAGAAAATATCACTACCTCAAATATGCACATAATAGTTGACCCGCAATAAGATATTTATCATCATATTCATACATATAGTTCAGCTGAACTGGCTCAATATATATGTTCTGACATCAATATATATGTTCGATGTACAGATGGTCCACGCCAAAACAGAAAACATTTCCAAGGAAGACCAATAATAACCCAAATAAGCTAAAAAGAAATATATTCCCAATATACTTAGAAAATTATCATTACCTCAAATATGCACATAATAGTTGTCCCGCAATAAGATATTTATCGTCATATTCATATATATAGTTCAGCTAAACTGGCTCAATATATATGTTCTGACATCATGTTAAAACAATTAAATACACACTTTTCATTAAGGATTATCGTGATTACAAATTAAAGTTTGATATACAGGAAGTTTGGAGCTTAGACACAAGATAGAGAATCATGTTCTGACATCATTCTTTATTTGGGGGGATAAGCATAAAGGCATACTACTACCAATGTGTGATTCTGCAAAGGTGTGAATCACTGGACAACGAGGAGTTTCAGACTCTGTTTTTCCATTTCTATCCATCAATTTTTTCCAGTGGGGAGTGAGTGAGTAGGAGATAGAGAACACAGAGAGACATCAATCAATGTTGTTGCACTTGCATTTCTTGTTGTTCTTCCTTGTCTGGACAGACAGTCAATGCTCTTACTTATACTAATACATTTGTATGACCTAGCTATGGCTTCCGCTATCCCGATCCTTAATCGACCCCGAACAAAACCTCTCATCGCCATGAACATAAGTTCTTACATTCTCAAATTTAAGACATTGGCTGTTTAAAAGCCCCGAATACATTCTACTGAAATCTCGAACGTATAGTTTTCACGTGCAACAACCTATAAATTTATAATATGAAACTTGATCAAGCACCTAGCAGCTAAGTTGCACAAGATCTTCTAGAGGAGCCTCACAAAGTTATCTTTCCCCTATGTGCAAAGAGAACAAAAAGATACTAACATATGAGTTTCTAAAGGTGACAATAGAAAAGGAAACAATGGAATGCCTTTTTCACCTTGATTGGAAGCTCTACCAGTGCTAACTCCCAAAACCAAAACCATGAAAAATGAGGAAAAGCTAAACTCCAAAGAGATGAAGTAGCTAGCTAGCATATGGCCTTGTATGTACTTTTTAAACTAACAATATAAGCATGGTGCTCCAATGACTAATTCCCCACTTATCTAAATTATGAGATCACATATAGCTATCAGCCTATATGCTTAAGATTTAGCATCTTTGGTTTCAAGAATGTAACGCAACTAGTAGGTATTACCTACGATGATCTCCACAACTACCTTCTTCATTATGGAACCTACCATCGATATCTTTCTGATTCCGTGTAGATTCAACTACAACTTCAGATGAACAAATCTACGTGAGAAGTTAGAGTTCTCAGACTCGTTGCGTTACCACTTGACGAGCAAAGAAGCGGTTTTGATGCCCTACTTACTATGATGAATTCATTTTAAGAAAATGAAAAATTGACATGACATGGAACATATTTCTCCAGATATAACCAAATCATAGTGATGAACAAGAACATAATGCATTTGTTTACCTGTCTCCAACTAGCCCATACATTCTGTAGATAAGATCCTCTTCTTGTTCAGTCATGCTTATAGCTTCCCATTCAATACTGCTCACCTCTGTCAAAACATACAAACAGACATGCAAAAGGTGATGTACATAGCAACAATATGTCTATATCAGCATATAAGTGGTTTCTAGATCTACATATTTCAAAAAAACAAAAGAAAAAAGTCTAGCCAAATTCCAAAAATATGTAGATATTATTCATTATACATGTAATTGTTTTTCCTATTATATACATATTATCTTCAATTTCTCGTTTAATTACATAACTCTTCTCTTTAAACTCCATTTTAACCGTCAAGAGTGAGGATCTCTAAGAAAACAGATCGAACCCAAACTATCACGGCCCTCGGTAGCTCGACTTAGCTTGAAGTCGAGCTACAAGCCTTGTAACACACATAAAGACAACATCTCTGTTCTGTTAGTTTAGTCGACACCTATAATCTAACAAATATATGGTACTATATCCAGAATAAACTTGCGAGAACATAACATGAAAAGAACAAAGGTTACCTTCAGAGACAGATCTTTTAATAGCTTTGGCTCTCTTTCTCCTACGTTTGTCCATGGGGAAGAAGAAGAGAAAGAGATGAGAATATGAGATAGAGTAACACAGAGTTTGAGATATCAGAACACAATTAAAGCAAGAAGGCAAATGACAGAAGAATTTGCATAGAAAACAGAGCTTTTATTAGAGAGCTATGGATTGGGATATAAAAATGCGAGAAACATTTGATAGCAAAGAAACAAGAGCGATATGATACTAAAACTTATATGATTGATGATATGAATGAGGAAAAGCTGGTACATGAATTTATTCTCATTTTGTAGAAGAGGAAATATGTTCGCGTTGACACGATGTTTCTTTGACTTGTAGTTGACAAACAACTTTGAAGACTTGGTAAATGAGATAGGCTTCTTTACTTTTTCGTCAATCTTTTATAGTTTAACTTGTTTTTTAGTTCCTCATCAATCATGTATAAATTTTTTGGCTCTTTTTGCTTGTTCTCTTGCATGCGCTTTGCATTATCTTCAGGGGCATGCATGGTACGGATCGATTCGGTATTTGAGGATTTCCCGTCCCATATCAAGTTTTTAAGCCCTTTGAAACTTTTATCCCTTCCCATCCCATTTTATCGGTACCGGTTCTTCGGTTTTTTGATGCAAAGTACAAACATGCATCGAATTCAGCAATAAAATGTAAGCATATCATGCTCGACAAAATGACAACTTTAACAACAAATAACAAAAGAAGGCTAGTAGTACCTGAGCGAGTAGAACTTTGTGTCGAGTACAACAACTTAAATGCCAAACAGCGAGTACCAACTAGAACAACAAAATAACAATGTTGGAACCAACATCTGAAAACAACTACTTAACAAAAAAATTCCAGCAGCAACTTAACAAAACAAGTACATCGACAGCAACATCTTAACATAACAAGTCCAGCAGCAGTGTCATCTTAACAAACAAGTCGAATAAAAAGCGCCTCTTTAACAAAACAACTTCAGCAACAAAGGTTTAACAAAAGAGTCCAGTATCTTCGTACCTTCTTAACAAAATATTCAATGAAATTTTTTGAAACAAATAGCAACCTGTAGCAACAAATTATCCTGGCAGCAAGGTTTTAGGAGCTATAAGGTCTAGCAAGTAACCTGTAGCAAGTTTCTAGAACACAAGTTCAATCTTTTTTCGGGAACTAATTATAACTCCAAATTCTTTTAATATAATAATCAAATAATTGAATAAATATAAAAATTAAATACTTATCACAAAGTCGTTTGGTTCGGGAAATTCGGTCCGATTTCTAATCTTTTTCCCAAACCGATTTTTCGTTTTTGCATATTTAGTATTCCGTCCCTATCATTATGTAATCGGTACAGTCCAATTTTGGTATGGTTTCGTTTTTGGGAAGTATTTGCTCACCCCTAATTATTTTGCAGTATGAGCATCATCCTATGTTTGTGAGAACACCTGTGAAAGTTATGCATATGATCAAATGATTCAAAAAGGGGTTGACATAAAGTTGGAAGCTCAGTGCACACGAGAACATATAGGAAGAGTGAATTTTTCTAACTCTAATATCTTAGGCACGCATCGATTCTGACTGAACTTGTAACGATCAACTCTAATTCATGGAGATGTTAGCACAAGAATTATGTTGGTTATATGCCTTTTACGGGTCTCCAGATGCACCACGACTAGCAGCAGAATGCCTACAAAACCTTTGAAGCAACAATTCACAATATCAGATCAAACGCCACCTCGATGACTATAGGAGCTCGCCGAGTTACTTATCCCTCCATTTCTCCCCCTCTTACCAACGTTCTGTCTAACTATGAAAAACTTCATCTATTACAAGTTCTATACGCAATAAACCCGCTCCGACATTGACTAGTGGCACTCTTAGATGATCAATGTGATGGGAAATCACCATATGTTGTACAACCAGGTGATTCCCTACAGTGACAAATGATGCTTATTCCTGAAAGTGGGCCGGTTGAATTCGACGTGTTCATTCTACCAATGTACTATCATGGCCAAGACAGAACAGGGCTGGTGTTTTTTTTTTTTTTTTCACCACGATCAAATACTATTTGGTCCTTATAACGAATAGCTCTTCAACCAAAACCACCTTGGCAATGACCCATTTCCACCGATGTATTTGAACTGATATTCTCGTGATCACGGTTCGAACCCTAACTGTTCTACTTTTCTGACTAAACCTCATTGGTGCTACGATCATCGATTCGGAATTCGATGATCCATTAATGATTTATGCTAATGCATTCAATGATAGCTTAAACACATATCTCGATGAAACATGGCATTGTGCTTACTCATATAGTTGTCGTCCACTTAGAGCATACCAGAAAGACAACCACTGCGAATTTAAAAGTTTTAAAGGATGATTCGGATGCCATTTTTACCATATAACCAAGAGGGAAATATGAAAAAATAACCATGATATAAACACAATGGAGTTAACTAGGAGAATTGAAAGCCAAAGCGAATAGCCCAATACCCTTGCAAACGCGGGTTGCAAGCAGGAGCACGTAGATTGCAAGCTTGTTTTCGGAATCGCCACATAAATGGGGAATTGCTACCATGGCACAATCAGATAAGGCATATGCTAGAAAAATATAGGTGGAGGAATATGTACCTGCGGTTGATGAATGCTTTGGATATGCTCAATAAGGAGATTCTCTGGAATCTCGAACAGGCGCATGGATAGTTGCCTTCCTCAAATAGCAGCTCCTTACGCTATCGCCATACATTGTTCAACAGGGCACATTGCGCTGAAACAGCACTGTCAAACAATACACTTAGATTTCTTTATGTTGATACGACTAAAGCTTAGAGGACGACCTAACACACAGCTAGGAAAAAGTATGGTCTTGAAGTGAGCAGATGCAATTCGGGAAGTGAATACAGTTCTGTCCGTACAGATGCACGCAGAAATATCTAGTGAAATAAATCACAAACATCAAACGAACAGAAATGCAGACAAGAATATAGCACAAAAAACCAGTATGTATTTTAGCACGGCACCAAGGAATAAATAAAGTTTGAAAACAGTGATAAGATAGCCAATAGCAGATAACAAGCACCTCAATCGTTTTTCTGTAGTTATTTGTTAGATACCACTATGCCTCGCAAAAAACTCTATGCATTCATGCCTGTACGCGGCAGTCGCCTCTAATAATAACTTACATATATGATACCTTATATTCTCAATCTGTTCTATCCATAGTTTCTACTGCTTGCAAAAATTAATAGCAAGAAAAACAGTGGACAGAGTTATTATCCACTCCATGGCTAGATAACTCACTCGTCTATAATTCATGCCATGCTTCCCACATATGAAGAATTGAGAAAGCTGAACACAAAACGCATGCATAACATGATATGCTAAAATGAACGGTGGCAGTCCTCATGCAAGTTTCAGTCAGAACAATTCTCTTCATATTCCTCTGTTCAACTTTTTCCTATGTTTTATGTAGAGGATGCATCATGCCACAGGTGAAAGCTACCTGACAAATTTCAGCAGGTGCTCTGACCTTGGTGAAGTCGCTTTCATCTACAAATTGCTCAACTAAATCACAAACAGAACCTCTTTTCGCTCCAAGATTTCAGCGCTCCCTTTGCGTGATATCCTCTATTATATATAGCACGAGAAGACTGCCAAATTGTTAACATTCACACTTCAGGGCAAGTTCCTTTAAGAAGTCAGCTTTCATAGAACTAGCTATTAGCTATTCGAATTCACTAAGGAATACTCTCAAGAGTAGATGGGAGACAGGTCGCGGATATGGGTTGGAATCATGGGTAAAAAATACTTCAGTATGGCAGATCAGTTTCTTGATAGTTAGCGCGTAACGTAGTGACCAAAATGACTTGCTATGTTTATGCAGGGAATGCAGCTTCACTTCTACTTTACTCCGCACCCATGTAAGTACCGGAAATAGAAAAACGATATAGCTAGTGAATTTTTGTTTGCACTTTTACTGTCTAACACAACTCATACTATTTCAATCTTGACAGCTTGACATTCTTGAGGGTCATCAAGAAGAAAAGCGTGGAAGAGTTTTCTTGTGTTCCCTACATAGTCGCTCTGCTCAACTGTCTACTTTATACTTGGTATGGATTACCTGTTGTCAGCCATGGATGGGAAAATTTCCCCTTAATTACTGTTAATGGATTAGGCATTCTACTGGAGGCCTCCTTCATTATCATCTATTTTTGGTTTGCTGCGCCAAAAATAAAGGTAACCACTCTTAACTGTCATCAGATATACTGCTAGCAATTTGCACCCTAACCAATTTTGAGATGAAATTCTACAGAGCCTCAACTTGCATGAATCATACCTATCTTCCACCATTTTAAAAACAATGGAAACTAACATGAAAATCGATACAGGTAAAAGTTGCTGCAGGAGTGTTACCTGTTGTGGCAGTGTTCTGTGTCGCCGCATTGATTTCAGCCTTCGTGTTCCATGATCATCACAAGAGGAAAGTGTTTATAGGCAGCATTGGTCTTTTTGCCTCAGTTACAATGTATGGCTCTCCACTGGTTGTCGTGGTAAGCCACTTCGATAATAAATCATGACACTGTCCGAAATTAGTACCGAATCAAGTTAGGTGAAAGGACTCTTGAGCAATTACAGTGAATAGTTGTGGCCGGTGGACTCATACATCAGTACAACTATCAAAATCTTATTCCTTATCTTCTCCAATTTATTTACTAACAAAGAGATTTTCATTTTTTCCTATTTAGCAAAGACCCATAACATGCTAAATGATCATCATTGCAGAAACAAGTGATAGAAACGAAGAGTGTGAAATTCATGCCATTTTACCTATCCTTGTTCTCGTTTCTCGCAAGTTCGCTCTGGCTGGCATACGGACTGCTAAGCCATGATCTGTTTATTGCGGTAAGTAAAAGATCTAACCTTTTCTTCCTGCTGAAATGCCATACAGTTCAATAGTAGTAATAGATAGCATTAAAAAAGAGACTGTCATCTGATAAACGTTTGTGATGCTTCATTTTTCTCAACACTTAATGGTTGCAGTCGCCTAACCTGGTTGGCAGTCCCTTGGGCATCCTCCAACTTCTGCTGTACTGCAAATATAAGAAAAGAGCTACTGAGCAAGGGGAGAACACATGGCAGTTCATGAAGAATAATAACCAACTTGAAACTGACGAAGCAAACCTCAATCAGCTCCAGCTAGTTGTGCATGAGGATGCTACTGAGAAAAGTTGACGGTTGAATGAATAATACACATAGATGCTGAGCCCCTAGATCTTCTTGATCCCAGGGATAAACTTTCCATTTCATATCTAACGGTGCCAGACTTCTGCACCGTGGAGCGTGGATGCAGTATTGATTTCCATGACAAACTAAGAGTGGAAGTAATTTCTTCTGTTTATGCAGTTTCTTGCTTAATTTCTGAGTTGAGCTTCCTGTCTCAACTCATAATATCAAGTATCATTGCATTTGCTGATTCCTTCTACACGTACAATAAGCCCATAGTGTGACAAACATACTTGCAAAAATAATAAATGGTGTTCCTTATTGTTCATGATCTTCTGTTGTGGTTCTATTCAATTTGAACAAAGCAGTCCAAGCAGCCACATTCAAACCGCTTCCTCACACCTCTTATACATGTCCCCAGACATATACATTTGTATGTGAAGGTGCATTTGAATATATCACTTGGAATGAGTTTCCCCTTGGAAGAGATCCAAGGAAACGAACAGCCAAAGAGAACAACACAGAGAGTAGATCTCATGCTGTCACATAATTGAACATCCATGGGCATATAGTTGTATATTGCCGTATCAACCTATTCAAATTGGTCTATGGTTAAGGAAGCTCTACATAATATATATCTTTCATCTCCAGAATGCGACCTTTAGCATACATTTTACAAACTTTTCCATGCATGTATCAACAGGATATGCGATCCCCTGCGACACCAAAATGCAATGATCTGTGGTATCTTATAAACACGATCCCATCATGTACATTAACATCCATAAGAGTCCTATATCCAGATGTTCCCATCACCTCGTTTCGCCATCCCAAAACACACTCAAACCAAAATCGACTAAAATCACAAAACGTTTTAGTTTAGGGCATACAATCCAAGTTTTTAGAGTTAAGGGTTCAGCACTTATGATGAAATAGTCTAAACACGATCCATCTGAAGTAATCCGCTCGAGGTAGATCCAAATACATATCAGATCGCATGACAACAAGGGAAAAAAAATAAAAACAACAACAACAAAATAAAAAAAAAGCCAATGATCTTTCTCAGGAGAAAACAAGTGTCCTCCCATGCAAGCAGACACGTACCTAAATCGCCAAATCACACCACCAGCAAAAATCACCTCCAAATCATTTATCTCCTTCATCTTCATCACCACAATCATCAGTTATTCACAATGGTGAAACTCGCCAGTGCACGCGAGATCCGCCGCTACGGCCCGTCCCTCGCGATCCGGCGATCGGAGTACATAAACGCAGGACTCTACCTCTTCGCCGCCGTCCTCCTCGTCTCGGCCTTCGCGGCTCAGTTCTCGACCGAACCGGCCTCCGGTCTCGTCCTCCTCCTCATCGCCCTCGCCATCATCGCCGCCGTCAATGTCCATGACTTGATCGCGCATCTTGCAGGGATCGATTATCGGGTAGGGTTGGTCGAGTATGATTTGCAGCTGGTTTTGGTGGAGTTTGGGGTGCCGGCTGTGGTTGGGGTTGGGTGCGTGGTCGAGTTCCTCGGGGTTTTGTTTGTGCTGTTACAGGTAAACATTAATTTGAATAGTATCACATACTCTTGATCTTGAATAAATTATATATTAACTTGATATTATTATTAAAAATTTTATTTAATTTATATAATTTAATTTTAGTGGCTTGTGAATGCGAATGGGAGAAGAAAATATGGAAAGAGAAAAAATAAAATAAAAATATTTCGAAATTTTTAGTATTTTAAATTTGTCCAAACATTATAATTTATATGAAAGGTTCCTTACGAAGAATTTTTTCAATTTACTTATATGGGATGAAGGAAGTATCATTTTTTATAACATTATTGTGAAATTATAATATTAGTTTAGATTCTATATTTCATCATAGGATTATTGATATAGTTTTGTTGTGTCGTTATAATAATAAAAACGAATTTCTTCAAAACATATTGTCAAATCGTTACAAAGAAACCACAACAAAGAGAATTTATCTTATCTACATACGTTATTTATGTGCAATTGAGATCATCTAGGACAATCTGTATGTTGCATATATAATGTAACTTTGTGCTCTATAGTAAAACATAGATTGAATGTTTTTATTTCTCTGTTACTTGTTGCCTTGTTGGTGACATTGTTCTATGATTGTGTCCATTTATAGGGATCCACAATCAAAATAGTCATACATTTCTTGATGCACTAATTTGTAATCCAATTTGTACAACTAGACATCACTCTTGGCGTGACATTCCATCATAAAATCAAGGATGTGAATGCAATGAGCCAGTACAAATGTTTCACTGTGATGAATACTATTATTCTAGTTTTGTTGTGGCATGTTTGTGTTGTTTGGTTGAGGTTTATTTATGAGGGTGATTCTCCTGCTTTCAGGAGAAGAAAGGTTATAACTACATCCTGGAATGGCATGCTATGAATCTATTAATTGCAGGACCCGTTTTGTGGTTGATTGGATCCATTCTCAATTCGTGCCAAATCTACGAAAGAGCCGATGGACATGTTCAGATATTGCAAGAGAGTGTCCTGTTACCGTTTCTGATGGGTAGTTTATTGCTTTTGGTGGGTGCGGTTATGAACCACCGGGAGCAAACAGGGCGAGATTATCATGGTGTAGGGTTATTGGTAAGTCACTCTATCAAATGGCAGTTGTATTCAGTTCAAACCTCTGAGAAATAGGCTCACTGTTTCTGAGTCTGTATAAGTTCGTGCATTCGCTCTCGTCGGTGGATCATTTTTTACCTTTGAATTTCTACTTCTTGCTGCCTATGTTTAAAACCGTTCACCTTTCGTGTTTGTGTAGGGTTCGGCTTGGATATGGTTGGGGATTTGTGCGAGCATTGCGTTTTTCGTAGGAGGATTGACCAATGTGGTGAAGGTGTTCAATATGCAACAGGTCAATGGACTGAGACTCGAGAAGCTGCGAGGTGGAGCTCAAGAAAGGTTGATGCAAGAAAGGGAAGGCCTGCAGACCCCTTTAATGATAAATGAGCAACGTAGACGAAGAAGAGATCACGAACAGGCTGAGCCAAGCTTGCCGACGCAGATGCAAATCACTCCTTACAAGGATGTTCTCCTTAGCCAGAGCTCATGATGTAGCTAACAAAACACTGTTGATTCTTTCCTTCCTAGCCTGCCTTGTCTGTTTTGTTATTCTTTTACGTCTTGTGTCGATATATGTTGAAATAATCATGTTCTTCATGGGATGTATAGGATTTCAGAGTGTCGGAAAGAAGATCTGGACATTTTTTATTATAGTAGTGTGTCGAATGGGGGAAGGTTTGAATCTATGGCTGTTGATGCCCATTCATCCTGTGTATCTATGGTGGTGTTTCAACTACATCCTATCATTGAAACGAATGCGAGTCCTCAATGTACAATGAATCATCCACAGGAGGATTGAGGTTTTCATATCCTGTTGTCAGGAAAATTCTGCGCCAAGATCATAAATCATCAAGGATATAGATCAAACAAGATAAGGGATGATCGATCGATCAAAAACTTCTGCGCGAAGATCACAAATCGTCAAGGATATAGATCAAACAAGATAAGCGAGATAAGCGATGATCGATGGTGAAGCTTGGTATTGTAAGTAATTGACATAAGACTTCATATTTTCAAGCGCCAACTTCATCTGGATTTTATAAGTTCAACCACAAGAGTCGAGCGGTGACATCTTAAAAACATGGTTATGACAGATTGTAGTTATCATACGGTAGAATAAGACCTTATTGTACAGGTCCTTCTATTTTTCCAACCAGGCGATACCTATTTGGTCAAGCCTCAATCTAGTCAAAACTTGACAAGCACCGTAAACTTCCCAGATAATTTAGTCAAATACATGATACAAAATTAAGTGGAAATATCAAGCTGTAATTACATGATAGACTTGTTAATTAGTGAGTCCGTTTTGATCCGTTCTTGATTATTAATCATAAACATATGTAGGTTTTCAGAAAAATTACACAACCCTTTGAACTTTCATTTATTTGCATATGACCTCTCAACATTAAAATTAAATAGCTAAATTCTTAAACTCTGAAAATAAAAATATAATAAGTCAAAAATATGAAGGTTTAAATATCTCGAGCTAAAATAATGAGGATTAAGTGTATTTTTTTATGGTTCTCTTAGACTATTCGTAGCAGTTTTCTTATCTCGATCCCTATGATACAGTGCTGCAGTATCATTTTATATACATAGAAATCCAGTTTTTGATTCAGTCATCTAACGGATTATTTATATCGATTCTTCATATAGATTTTCATATTTTTCATATACTAACTTTTCATATATTGAAGTTAATAAACTTCATATTCTATAATATTTTAATAAATTTTTGATTTTAATAATTATTTTATTTTATTTTTTGCAAAAATAAATCAATTTTTAAATATTTATAATTTTTATGCTTTACAAACTATCTTTTATCATAGAAATATTACTTTTGTATTATTTTGATGATATAAAAAAATTAAAAAAATATATCTTTGGTTCTCCAAATATAAAAAAAAAATATAAAGAATAATGTGTGAATAAGAATAACGATAAAAAATTTATTATATGACCTATTTAATGATAAGACTTTTAATATAAAGGATAAGGATTTATATGGACCTGCTCCTGCGAGTGCTATTATAAATCAAACAAATGATCCATCGCACCTCGCTTTCACTCATCGCAGGAGTTCATCATCATCTCTCTCTCACGTTTCCGTGAGGTGACAGAAAACCTAATCCCCAAATCTGCCTTATTCAATCGAATCCATCTATCCTCTCCAATCTTCAAAGGTACGATCCTCAAATCGCTCTTCGATCTCGCGTTTCTTCTTCGATTCGCGTCGTGGTTTTCACCTCTCGTTTTCGTCATCCATGGTTCCATGTTGTCAGATTCCATCGAGTTTTCTTGTTCTGACTGTGTATCGTTGATGTGTCAGGGTGAATTCTGAAGAAATTTCAATTGTTCTTTATGTAGTGGAAGTCGAAACTAGCCTCTACGTATGCGTTTGTTCAAAATGTGTTGTGGGTATATAGGGGTGGAGGGAGTATGATTCATAAAGGATACTTGGGTAGTTTTCTGTTGGACTTCCTTGGCTGCTTTCAATGGGTATCGTATCATGCAATAAATTGTAATCGTAACATGGGATGAAAGTCTAGGATTATATACTGAGTTGTGATCATAACATGGGATGAAAGTCTAGGATTGTATCTTAGAAGCTAACAGCATATCGGTTGACTCTCATTGCTGGGGATGAGAAATTATGCATTTAAAGTCAATGTAACTGATTGAAGATATCTCTCTCCTTAGCTTTTCTCAGTATTTTTTTATATTATCCCATGCTTCTTGATGGCCTTGATAGCTGAGTATTATTCTGTTTGTTGTAATTGGATTTGGTTGGCATGTTCTGAGAAAGACTTCAGTTACTGAGGTATGGTCGTTGTTGGACATATTATTTAGGGTGACCTTTCTTTTGTGGACACTGATTATTCCCAGTTAGATGGCATCTGTATCGAGTCAGCCTCAGTTTCGTTACACACAGCCGCCATCCAAGGTGCTGCACTTGAGAAACTTGCCCTGGGAATGCACCGAAGAGGAGTTGATAGAACTGGGAAAGCCGTTTGGAAAAGTCGTCAACACAAAGTGCAATGTTGGTGCCAATAAGAATCAAGCTTTTATCGAATTTGTAAGCATAATTCCAAGTATCACTTACGTGCTCTTTTTCCACATCTTTTCCCTGTTTATGATTTTTTGGCTCTCCATTTGAAAATGTTGGTATTTATGAGTTTGAGTGCTTTGTGTTTGCTAGGCGGATTTAAACCAGGCTATTGCAATGATATCGTATTATGCATCATCTTCAGAGCCAGCTCAAATACGGGGGAAAACTGTGTACTTGCAGTACTCTAACCGGCAAGAGATAGTGAACAATAAAACTACTGCTGATACAGCTGGGAATGTATTGTTGGTGACAATTGAGGGAGAAGAGGCTCGCCAAGTTAGCATTGATGTTCTACACCTGGTATGTTGGACAGATGCTCCCTTGCTATGGCAAGTAGAAATTAATCGTTTCCCTAGATGATATTGATTAATTTTGTTGGGAATTGTATGTAGTTGCTTGCTTCTTAAGGTTTGACACGACTGTAAATGGATCAGCAGGCCCATGTCAAGGATATATCTTTGATGACAGCTTTCTGCATCAGGAGAAAGAGATACTGCGTGTTTGTCTCCTTTTCTCCTTTCCCTGACACTGCCTCTTTCTTCCCTCTCTTCTCCCTTCTCTTCCTTACCCTCCTAGAGTGTTCGGTGCTTGAAATCTTAAACTGTGCACCTCCTAAACCAAGTTTGGCTTAGTTGTGCTAGATGGTTACTCTGGTCGATCTATTTATTACTTTCAAGGGGTAACTTTTTGCATTTCCTCTTAGTTTGGGTGGATGGAGAGGGACTAGCAGAGGCCATCAGTAGCTCATACTGTGTTATCCTCAAAAGTAATCCTGTAGTTCCTTGTGCGACTTTGAGGTTCCATGATAGTGTATTGCATTCAGGTCATCTCTCCCAAGTATGATAGGTGTTAGTGTTTGGATTTCGGGCCACATAGTGAACTGTATTTGGATCAACGTGGTAGTCATTTTTTGGATATTTATGTTGTTAAAGTTAACCCTGAAAGATACAGATCACATAAATCCTTTCATGTACTTTACTTTTTAATTCTTTAAACTCTTTATAGCCTTTTAAAATGTATGACAACATTGTATTGCAGGTTTTTTCTGCATTTGGGTTTGTTCACAAGATCACAACGTTTGAGAAAACAGCTGGATTCCAGGCAGCCTTTCTTCTTTTCTCAAGCACATCATATTCATTTCAGTGGATATTTTATGTTACCTCATAACATTATCACCTACTTTTTGCAGGCTTTGATTCAGTTTTCTGACACAGCGACTGCCTCTTCAGCAAAAAATCAACTGGATGGAAGAAACATTCCAAGGTAAACTAGGACTTCTATGTCTCTTAGAGACATGGAAAGATGGCAGACCAATTGCTGCAGATGTGGATATTTGTGCTAGTGACAAGAATGTGCCTAAGTTGTTAGGACTCCTGTATCGTGTGGTTTTGGTATTTTTTTTTAAGTCGTGCACTTTTCTAATTTCTTCTTTGTATGTATTTTTTGCTTCTAACTCAGTATTAATGTTATGTTCCGTGTACCAGTGTGAAAGAAAAATTTGTTTTTGTTCGCCCTAGATAGCCTGTGTCTAAATTGCATTCTTTGTTTTTTTTAGGATTAGTTTGTCTTGAAATAGTGTGTGACATTGTATTAATAACCTAGCGCCATCCCTATATTATCTGTTAAAGTCTGGATGAGTTGTTGTTCTTGAGTTTGAACTGCTCTTCTCATGTCTTTGTGTGCAGTTATCTGATTCCCGATCTTGTGGGACCCTGTAGCTTGAAGATTACTTATTCTGCACACACTGATCTGAGTGTCAAATTTCAGAGCCACAGAAGTAGGTACTGTACTTTCTTCTTCAGTCCCCATCGTGATAGCAAGATTTACTTGTCCACTGCGTTGTCTTGCATTGTTATTATAATACCAATGCATCACCTGATTTGGCGACTTGATTTATGTTACAGGGATTACACCAATCCGTTTCTCCCAGTGGCTGCATCTGCCATTGACACAACTGGCCAGGTGAGACCTGGCATCCATCTTACATAACTATAACTATAATAGAGCCTACCATAATTAAGTTGGTCTTAATTGGGCCATAGCCGTTTCGAATGTTTTTCTTGTATTCTCCGTCTCTGACACATGCTGTGTTTGTATGGGCATAATGGAATGTTTTGATATCCTTTCTGGCATAAGGTTCCCAGCTTCCCTTGCTGTATTTCTTGTACTATTATTTACTTTGCATGCGGTAGAGTCGTCACTTTGGTTTTGCACGGTAATTATAACAGTGCTTTTTTTTTTTATACTCTGCTAATATACTATGAAATATTGCAGTTAGGCGTGGGTCTGGATGGGAAAATTGAACCGGAGAGTAATATCCTCCTCGCATCCATTGAGAACATGCAATATGTGGTAACCTTGGATGCCGTATATATGGTATGTCCTATCAGCTGCATCTCATGCTATCCTAAACTAAATTGTCATCATTTTGGCAGTAACTTATCCGTGATTCACAAATCAGGTGTTTTCTACCTTTGGACCTGTTCAAAAAATTGCAATGTTCGACAAAAATGGAGGGCTGCAGGCTCTAGTGCAGTATCCAGGTAAGGATGCATTTTCAGGCGTTGGTACTTCAGTATTCTTCTTGCAATAGGAAATTATGTGCATCTGGTGAAATCTCTTGTGATAGTATTCAAGCTATGTCTCCTCGGCTGCTTCCTGCCTTTGAAGTTCCATGTCTCCGTCCCTTTCTCATGCTGACTTGTGCCTTATCCATGCTTTTAAGTGTCTCCCTTTCATACTGTCTCTTTATCTGGGATATGATATTATGATGCTTTGAGCATTGGAATGAATTTTTCATGTTATTTATGTATTATCGTTCCTCCTTTAATAGGAGAACTGTGGTGATATTGTTGAAATTGGGACCATAGTCTGTTTGCTTTTCTTCGTGATATGAGTTGCAAGATGCTGAGTTTTTTTCCCCTCATCTGGCAGATGTTCAAACTGCTGTTGTTGCCAAGGAAGCCCTGGAAGGCCATTGTATTTATGATGGAGGGTTTTGCAAGCTTCATCTCTCATATTCACGACATACTAATCTTAGCATCAAGGTAGTGTTTTGTCTCGTGCATTTTCCTTTTTAGCCCTTAACATGCAAAGGAGAGAAACCCTTGCATTAATAAAATGATAAGAAAAGGAAAAATGCTGCATATTGCAAAATTTGATTTTTGCGGTCTTTCCTTTTTTGCGACTCTCCCGGACTTGGTTCAGTTGTGTACCGCATGGCCTTGAACTAGTGAGAAGGTTCAGTTGGTGGTTAAGACACTCGTGCCAAGTCAGCATAGGTATGTGTTACGCCGAAACCTGTGTCTCGTACAGATTTCCTTTGCCAAAACCCTGCTGTAGACAGAACACTTCGATGTTGCATGTGTTTTTGCTGTTTTTCCTTGAATGAGAAGAGTGTAGTTAGTAATTTTATTTTCAGATGGCCACAGAGTTGGGGAGTATAGTCAATTACCGAGTTTTTTTCAGTCATGATTCATTGAGAACAATAATGACAAGAAAGAATCCTCGTTGGTTTTCTGAACAGTAAACTAGTGGAGTATTTCCGCTCTGAGTTCTTTGTTAATCACGGTTATTGCTCTGATCTTTCCTTGAACCCTTGGGGTCTAAGATCTATGTATTTGGTCGATGCAGGTTAACAATGATCGAAGCAGAGACTACACTATGCCCAACCCAGCCATAATGGTGGCTCCCTCTATCCTTGGACAACAGCCTCTTCCTGTGACTGGTGGAGCTGTTGCTGCACCTTACAATGGAATGCAGTATGCACCAACCCCTGAAGGATATGCAGGTCCTCCGGCGAGTGCTAGCTGGGGCCAATCGATGCCGATGCAGCAGCAGAACTATCCATACATGCCACCTGGTGGGGTCCCTCCTGGTGCTTTGCCACCGTTATCCATCCCCCCCTAGTGCTTTTCCGACATCATCCGTTTCCCCTGGTGCTTTTCCACCAGCAGCTGTCCCTTCTTGGTTCATTGCTGCCATCATCCATGCCTCTGGGAGCCCCTCCAGGCATACTGCCACCTTTGCAGAGCCATGGTGGTTTACCTCCATATAGTCAGTGACTTGCTAGAGTGTGAAGTCTCGTAATCGAGTCCTCAGATAATTTTCTTGAGTGACAGATTTTGCAGTCAGGGACATCTATAGCAGCCCCTTTCCTTGTCCTGGAAACATGAAAAAAATCTGAAGTTCATTGTTGAGGCCAAATTTCATCGCCCTCTCATTTTGCTGGTCTTTTTTTCTTCCCAAAATAAGCGTATTCCTTTCCTACCCTTTATCGACTAGGTATTACTTGGGATTCAGCATTCGGTCTTCGCAATTACATTGTTTTCCGCCCCTTGGGCAAGTCCATACATAATGCCAAATGAGAACAAAAGATGCGAAATCAAAAGTCATCCAAACAGAATCGAAGCAGGAGATCTTTGTTTCAAACTTTCAAGAGTGGTTGCCTCATGCTACTCACCAGCAAAATGCCTTTGTCAACACAAAAAGCTCAATGCTGAGTACTCAGCCAGTCAGCCTACCCAGAATTCATGAACAGATATTAAACCGCTTCGGCCTCAGCAGAGTCCTCTTCGCCATTCTCATATAGTTCGATGCTCTTTTTGTGCCCTTTATCCTAAGCAAAAAACTAGAAACAAAATATATCATAATTCACACACACAACGACTTTTTACTGCAAAGGCTCCTACTCGATAACAGGCAACAGATAAAACTACGTTGTTCGGAAAAAAGTAGCTACGAATCTTTTCCTATCAAAATACTCAGCACCCTGTAATTTGCAACAGCAACGAAGCCAACGACACAATAGCCAAAGTTTTAGCATACAATCTATACAACACATGGAAAAAGCACTTGTAACCCAGGAGGGGAAAATCAAGTGACTGTTTTCACATTGAAACATCTAATACGGAACAAAAGAAACTGGAGATGAGGTAGTAGCACATAGCAGATGAATGTACAACAGCGGTGATACCCAGACTCCTGGAAGACGCAAGAAAAAAAAAACTACCACCAGTCGGCCTCCAATGCCTCGGCAAACCAAGCACCTCAAAAGCTTCATTCGTGGTGATCATCACATAACTTCCTCAAATCACCCCAGATGTCATGTTTCAGGTCCTATTCATCGACTCTGCCCTGTCCTGTACAGCCAGACGTTCGGAGATGTCAGCCAAGGATTTGAGATTGCACTTGATCAATGCTTCGACAAAAGAGCAGGTTTCCTCTCTGGTGTTGCCCTCGGGAATGTCTACAACGAAAGACTCTATCACCAGCGTTCCAGGTCTTCCACTGATGACTTCTGGATGAAGGGATACAATCGAAGAGTAGTTCTGTAGACAATGGCAAAACCGCAAAACCAGTTAGTAGCAACATTATAATGATAATGATCACTTCTAGCACTCCCACACATTACAGATGTTCTCACGTGTTAGAGAAGTTGCCCATCCCATTACACTAATCTACCAAGTCACAACAGAAATTTTTGACATCGCCACATCCAAAAAATCAGATCGGAGACATAAGAAATGCCAAAAATAATTTATCAAAATAGCTCACGGCCTCACAGACAGACAAGCTACAATTCATGGGACTCTGTAGACGAGCTACAAGGATAGGTCATCAATAGTACGGTCCATTAATCAAATTGCATGTCTTATTTGAGTAAATACACTTCACAAGATCGTAGACATGCAATGCAAGTTGCCAATAGGACTACCATAGCACGGCCAAGTTCTCAACTTGCAGATCTCATTAAAGGGAATAAGTCACGGACTGTACACATATGCCGTACAGATAGGACATCCATAGCATGGGCATTTATCAAGTTGCTGATCTATGGACCATAATAGGAGGCTCATTAAGAGAAGTATCTACCACAGGCTCAGGGCTAAAGAGACACTAGAGAGGTGGACTAGCCTAAAACTTCATCTTCGCAGTAGTTAGAGTGGGGGAAGTAGAAGATCCTTAGCAATAGCGTCAACGGGTACACGTAGCTAATGCACTTGACAATATCACCGGGTCAGCAGCATATGCATTTTGAGAACTTTAGCGTTTAAGACGAAAGCATGCTAGAGGATCCGATTGCGAAAGGGGAAAAGAAAAACAAAAGATTTGGGTAGTTTCAGTGGTTTAATGACGATCACCATATGAGATCAGTTCAGAGTTTCCTAGTGGATGGTTTTCAAAGAGGGGCCGAAAGCAACCAAGTCGCCTAGGGATCTTTTCTTGGTATACAGGTTAGAAAAATTCATCTACCTACGGTAAGGCCTGCTCAGTCAAAACTTTCTGATAGGACGTAGCAATCAAGAGCAAGCTAGAGGAGAACTAAGCAACCAACAAAAATATTTGAAAAAAAAAAAAAAAGTCGGCGGTGAAATGGTCATAGCCATACGACAGTCCACCTAGGAAACACCGACTACGTCGCATCCACAACGAAAACAGTCTAATCCTTCAGAATCAGAACATTATTTGCAATGTGCAAGCATGAAATCACCAGCCACAATACACAAAAGAAAACCCCCTTAGTATTCCCAAAGGAAATCCACTTACCTTTAGCCTATGATCGCCACCAACAATACTGATGCTCAGTATATGCTCATTGTCATCAAGAAGCTCCAGCCTCTCAGTGCTGGTTGTTGCTGGCAGCCCGGACTTGACATCCACTTCCCTGAGACTACCGATCTCGAGATTCCCTTGCACAACACACCTGCTAATGAAGGGCTTGTACTTCTGCGGCTGATCAAATCTCCTCACCAAAGACCAAACCTTCACATTACCCAAGGAAACCACAGAATCATCAGACATCACAAAAGACCAACAAGATCCAGTCAACAGAACTCACAACTCTAGGTTGGTTCGGCCAATGTGTAACTAAATATATAAAGCTCGACTTCAGACAAAACCCTAGTTGATTTTGAGTATCAAAAAAGAGAAGCAATCTACAACGATAACATCAATCACAACAACATCGCTCTTTCTTGCACAATCTACAAGCTTGGACACCGAAAAGCAGTCTAAGAGCACGGAACATTCGAAGCAGCTCATTATAATCTACACAAAACTATCGAATCAAGACACGACATCGCATTACATTCTCGCAAAATATCTCAAGAATTCAACTGAACTCCAACAAATCCATATCATTCCAACAAACAATCAACCACAAGAACACCAGAACAATCAACAGGCATCCAACCGCCTCCTCCCATCCCTACCTTCATCAGTCATCATTCAACAATCAGATAAACAAGAAATGAACAACCAGATCGAACCAAAACTAACTCGATCGAACAAATCTCACCAAGAACAATAATCAAACAATCCTTCCAAGCAACAGATCTACCAAATCAGCAGCAGCAACAACAGAGCACAACACATTAACAGCACCTCAACAGCACAGTCAACAGCGAATCGAATCAAGAAGAGAGAAAAGAAACATCGAAACCGAGTCCATACGAGATGAAGAGGAGCCTTGATCCGCTTGACGAGATTCGAAGTGCACTGATTCTCCTCCACAACGTGCTTGTGGTGCCTCTTTATGTACTCTCCCTCCACTCCGCCGCCCATCTCCTCCTCCTCTCAAGACGGTTTCTCGAGCTCCGATCAGCTTGGCCGCCGCGTGACTCGGTGGCCGGGAATCGGAGCCTGGGATTCTCCGAGTTGACTCGGCGAGGTTTTTCGCCGTTGAGGGGTTTATTTGGAAGAAAAGGTAAAAAAATATCACGCGATATTTATGAGAAGGTTGTCGGTTTGTTGCGTGAAATGACGGGAATGGCCCTAGGGGAATTGAAAGGGTAACGGGGGAACATGCACATGGGTTTTGGGGTTTGTTTATTGTTGTGTTGCAAGTTGATGTGCGGATTTGGTGCAACTTGCATGGGCAACTTGCAAAGGCAAACGTCCTCTCTTTGGATTTTTATAGGTTCGCTTAGGATGACGAAAAGAGAATGTGACCAGCCTGACGAAACCATGAACATAGTTAATATTATGTACCTTCGAAATAAACGAAACGTTTGATTCGTTTGGATTTGTCCAGATAAGTTTTAACGGAATTGTTATAGGGTTGATTAGATATTGTCGAAATCTTTGTTCGAGTGATGAGAAACTCCATTTCTCTCAGGGAAGATATCCATATCGAGTTATATGTAACATGCCTATTTCAGTTTAGATATCGGATTAAGCTCGCAACAGCAAGACAGTCGAAGCGTTGTTGCTTCACTCACAAACTATTGATTTTTTCCCCTTGTTTTGCGAGTGACGCGGGGATTGTCTTTGTTGCGATAGCTTATATCGGTTCATATATTTGTTATATACAAATTTACTAAGGTGTTGCTTCAAATTGTGAAAACTAAAATCAGTAATCAAAACAGAAAATCGATAATCAAAATCATTTTATCAAAATCATTTTATAAAATAAAATGATTTTTATAAAGATAATCTTGAATACTAGTGTTAGTGCTATGATGAAATGGAAATAAAAAATTATTCCTTTTTTTTTCTTTTTTTATCCATTTAAAAATTACAAAAATCAATAACAAACAGTTTTATTCATTAATCAATGAAATAAATAAAAACAAAAACAAAAACGATATATAAGAGACCTTCGTTAATCATCCATGGATCGAGTTTATCATGTCCCATCAAATAAATTTGACAAGGAAAAGCCGCTTGAAAATTTAGGACCATACACACATGAAATTCTTATTTTTGTGGTCTTGAATTCGACTATTGTTGAATAATCCTAATGCAAGTGGGCTTTCTCTTTTCGTAATCAAATGGAAAAGGCTTATTAAATGGGAGGTTTACATTTGACTATTTGAATACGTGGATGTGACCACATAGTTTTATTTATCAATCTAGATTAGTTAAATTTTGTTGGAAATATTATATATTGTCTTGGAATATAAGTTGATATTTCTGTTTGTATATTTTTTTCTCTTATTTTTGTACTGAAATAGAATTTCTTTTTTTTTTTTGGAAATTTTTTTAAAAACTATATATATATAAAATACAACCCATACAAACCGAAAAAATAATTCTCTTCCACTATAATTCTTGTGAACCACAATTTCAAGTTATCATCACTTCACAGTCGTCGATGACGCACTATTTTGCAAAATTAAGACATTATTTTATAGAAGTGACTCATTATTTGCAAATAATAAAGACACATTGTTCCAAATAACATAGAAGTACTGATTCAAACAGTGTATCTGAATGATTAAAATAATATATCTAACGATATCTCGCCTTTTTTT
>LIEC01011473.1:109167-193330 GCA_001925005.1 Drosera capensis | reverse complement strand
TTTTTTTTTTTTTTTTTGATTTCATCACCTTTGTTGGATGAAAATTGTGCACTAGAAACACTAGGGTTAAGGTTTTCTCTACTCAATTTTCCCCAATCCACTTTCATCATCTCTGCTTGATTTCGATTTCTTGCCTTACTTGTTTGCAGGTGATTCTCTTCCATCATAACACGAGAATGGTGACGCCGACAAACAAGACTAAAAAACTCAAATAAAAAACATCGACGATGACGACGGCTGTAATTAAGAAAATGAAGCTGGATCTGTTCAAAGATGATGATGAATTCGAGGAGTTCGAGATCAGACTTGATATGATGTGATGATGATGATTGGAGAATGAAATATTTTGATGCTTGTGTTGGTTCTTTGGATTTTCCAATCTGATTTGGGGTGGTGGTGGTGGTGGAGGCGGTGAGATACAGAGAGAGATCGAATAAGTGATATGTGTGAGGATTTTTATTCGTGTTGCATGATTAGAGAATTATTTTATAAAAAATGTGTCTTAGAGTAATTTTCTATTTTTTTTTAAGAAAACAAAAGAATTCACGTATAATTATCCCTAAACAAAGACAAAAAATGACAACACGAAATAAAACATGCCCTACGGTTTCAACATACTTCCATTTTAGTTAGATTAAACTTACACCGGTGATAACTCTTACATCTTGGATGATAAATATGATATTTGATTTCACTTGTTATCGTAAACTTTCATTTTATTCTTATCTTTGGTTTGATTTTACTCATTTATTATGTAGATTTGATATAATATAATTGTCTTTGATGGTAAAACAAATTGATGATGCTTATTAATGATTTATCTCAAACCTTTCATATACTTAATAATAATTATGTTTTTAATAATCATGTATAAACCAATAAAGAATTGATATGTTTAAATCAATAAGATATTGACATTTGTATTGTTATTAACCAATAAGAAAGTGACATATGGAGAACCAACCAAAAAATCCCCAACATTTATATTATATATTTATAATGATTTCATTAAGTGTAGAAAAGAAAAATTGACACTACACACCAATAATGTCACACACACATGGATCCAGCTTATAAGTTATGAACCAAAGGAGATATTTTTGATAATTAGCGTAGTTCGTTTCAAACATACTGAAAATATATAATGGGCCGACCCCTAAGCAACCTATTTCATGCGTCTCGTCCCGATAAAACTATAATCATTTGATTTATCATGATAATTTATGTGTGAGTTAAATTTAGAAAAGATAGAAAATGTTTTTGATGTTTATGATTGATAATGATAAATTATAATTGATTATAGTTTTATAATAAGTAGTTTGGTCTTTAATAAAAAATAGCTTAAAATTATTTTGTTTAATTAAAGATAAATTTGATTTGTGCATTAAGCAGAAAAAACAATTTCAAATAATTTATGATTTTAAGCAGAAAAACTGTTTAAAAACTACAGTTATAAACAAAATACCAAACACATTTTTCAATATTATAAAGCTGATTTTGACCAGCTTTAAACCCAACCAAAAACCCCCTAAATGTTTCCAGCTGCTCGAACCAGACTCAGGCAGAGCGAAAGCAAGCGAAAACTGTAAAATCCAGACATAGTTCTAACAGCGCAATACTATGACCAGACCAGATCTCGTCGAAACAAACGAAAAATACAACATATACATATGCATTAGATAATTAACAAAAGATGAAGCACTGATTTATCTGTCTGACAATGCTCGGCCTAGTACTAAATATTCGCGCAACCCTGGCGAGTTAACTCACATGTATATATACACAAGCAACTACATTACATGACAATGGTTACTGGTGTACATAGAGAGCCTTAAACATGATGAGTTCCGACATAAACACGGAACGTCCTTTGGTTAAGCTACCGATAACCTATAACTTATGGGGTGCATCTTTTCTAATAAACCGACCACCTCTCTGCTCCTAATATATTCACAAGGCCAAAACCCACTTGCCGGTTACCGTAAAAACCATGCCATGGAGAATCTAAGTGGCCGGCTTACTTGCTGAGGAGTTCCTTCTCCATCTCACCAGACGTGACAGGAACTGCAACACCTCGGATGGATCACGGAGCGAGTATGAAGCAATGCTCTCTTTTGGTTTCGATGATACTACTATTGGAAATCCTTGTCCTCTTTCCTCTATAACCTGTTAGAAATCCAGAACATGATTATTACTATACGCTAATTGATAGTAATTATGTTTATTGGCAACTACAATCTTGTTAATATTGTTACCTTGAAGGCATCTTCGTCGGTCCGGTCATCCCCAATATACATGGGAAGGACATCACTTGAATCTGCAAAGCCTAGGGTGTCAAGCAAGTACTCGAGTGCATGACCTTTGTTCCACAGTATAGACGGACGAACCTCCAGCACCTTTATACAACGAACTTTGTTATAGTGGAATACCGAGAAGTACAGAGAAGTTTATAAAGGTTCTAAAATCAAATAGAAGGTCATACAAAAAATAAAAAATAAAAATTCCAAACCTCTCACCTTTCTGCCCCTAGATGTATGGAACTTGGGATGTTTCGAGATCACTAACTTTACTTTCTGATCCACTAAGTCATAATCCTGCATGTACATAAGCAGTGATCAAAACAAGGTTTTCCATATCGATTTGATACAGAGGTTTTCATGATGTTGGAAGTTGGCATAACTATTTTTCCAAAGTGTTGCATAAACTCCTAGGTGTATGGACTAGGCTGCTAAGTTCTTATCTTAGTCAAGTACGCAGCTGCAAAGCAGTGAAGAGACAAGCTCAACCAGCAGAGTTCGTACATCCACCGTTATTTGAACCCACGAGATGTTTCTTGCAGGTTCGAGCTAATTGACTAGCAGCAAAGTGTTCATGGGGGTGCATTTTACCTCTTCTCTCGCTACCCGGAAGTGTACAGAGACGCAATACTTGTTGTCCTCAACACTGACTCCTTCAATGTCCCTTGTTTGTTCCTTCAACTCATTTAGTATCTGTATGATGCAAGAAAACATGGCAAATAATGTCAAGGATTCAAGTGTTTCTCATAGTTCGATAGACTACATACAGTTTAGATAAAGATTTGTGAGCTATGACAGTGAAACAATACCTCCAGCATTTCAGGCAAAAACTCATGAGCAGGTTGGAAGATAGTTACCTCATTCCCCTGCATTATGATCGTGCATATGATCAGTGCTTTGAGTTAGAATATCTAAATCTGTGATGCCGAATGATAGAAAAGGGAAAATTGAGAATCGACTGAGAAAAGGGAAAACCAGATGGGAACAAACATTTTTATCCACAGTTCTGGTTTGATACTTGCTGTCACAAGGTTTCTGCTTCTTTGGAGGAGCCATTATGTCCATGCCATGGCTCCCAGCATAATATACATTGTTCAGCTGCACAAATTCATGTACCTGGATAACAAGAAACGTCAGTTATCTTTTTGTAGGATCGGCCTTTAACTATTGAACAGGAGGACTGATTATTAAGACCGTTACCTTCTGGCGGCTCCTTCCACTGATTATTGCAGTCGGAAAATTCCTGGCAACTTCACGCAATGTTGAGCGCATCTGTTTCAAGGGTCCAAGTAGAACTCCATTTAGAATATCATGTTGACACTGAAGAATAACTGAACGTACTCATAGGAGGGATAGCTACTTGAAATATCAATAGCTGGAGAAATGGTTCCTTGAAATGAATGATGAAAGTTTGATTACCGCTTCTGACATAAAAGCCAACTCAGGATCATCTACAATCGGAGAAAGAGTACCATCATAGTCTAAAAATACGACAATCCTCTTCCCTTTAGCTACACTCAGCATCTGATCAAATGAGGTCAATGCTGAGGGGTAAACATCCTGTGAATGCAAAAAGAAAGTGAGATGATAGAGTGGTAGCAACCTGATATGAAAGGAGAAGGTGTCTTAGTATCATGATCACATTGCAAAAATGAATGAGGACGGAACATAGACACGTTATGTCTTAGATATTAGCAGAAGATTCAGGATCATAGTTTCAAAATTATGAATGACGAATGATCAATTAATTAAACTGGTTGATCCTGGTTTTTCCTTCCCCTAAGCCAAGCAAGTTCTATTAGGTATCCGCACAAGGTCTTCAATCATCAGGTCTCGTTTTATGCTTCTCCTAATCCATAGTTACTATCCAGAAGCAGATAAAAGGAAAATGTGCAACGAGCGTTGCAGAAATTCGATGATAAACAATCGGTAACATAAAAGAGCTGATAACATGATAGATTCCACATATTCGAGACAACAAGAAGAGAAAGAGGAATAAGGAAGGAAGACTAACCAGCCAAGCATCATAATCTACAAAAGCAGCGCCTGGCTCTGGTCTGACAGTGGCTGAAGATCGATCGCCACTTGATCCAGACCCGACATTCTGTGGGCTAGTAGAGTATTTAACTATTCCCATTGCGGAGAAAATCTTGATCAAGTTCCTCATCATCTATCCTACAGCTCAGAAACCTATACCAGAAGAGGGAAAAAACTCAGTGCATGCGAACATCACGAGGCAGCAATTTGCTTATACTATGTTGCAAGTTCCACATAAAGAGATGTCTATGATTCACAACAGAGTTTATAATTCAATACTATGCTGAATCAAAGCAAGAATAAACAAAGCCGCAGCCATATGTTCCACCTAAGTATCTGAATTTAGCAAAAGCGATCATCAAATAGGAAAGTGATCGGCAACTACCATGTATAGATTAATCACTAGTGTAGGATGAAAGGACCACGACGAAATAAGTTAAAAG
The DNA here is from genome assembly GCA_001925005.1 of Drosera capensis. Lineage (NCBI taxonomy): Eukaryota > Viridiplantae > Streptophyta > Magnoliopsida > Caryophyllales > Droseraceae > Drosera > Drosera capensis. Next base: position 188,553 of record LIEC01011473.1, on the reverse strand, counting down.
CTACTACTTTCTACCACCATTTGATTAAAGCTCATACTATTACATTCTCTAAACGTGACACACATGATTCGATAAAGTCCATGACGGACGGAACAAGGTATTCAGATCAGTAGTTAGCAATTGAGATGCTAGAAAAGAGAGAGAAGCGCCATTGGCACTGTAAAGGGTTGAAGAGAACTACCTTGCACCAAGATGCTAGATTATGATACAGTGCTTCTTCTATGATATCCACACATACAATGAAGCAAAATGTTGCATAAGTGGGGAGCATGAGAGGGCAAAAGAAAGAAGAAGTGGGCACAACAAGAACTGAAACTTCCTGTTTGCTCAAAACATACACAAAAGAAAAGGACATCATATAAGATGAAAATAAGTATTCTCTTTTCGTTTTATATTATAGATAATATATTGATTCAATATACGATTTTATATATATGTTAAATTTGTATGAAAATTAATGATGAAAAAATATTTTTTTGAGTGTTAATAGAGATTATTGTAGTAATTTAAGAAAAGATAGTGGATATCCTGATTATTTGATTTTATATTAAAAAAAAATATTAAATAAAATATTATATATATATATATATTAAAATAATTTAAATAAATAAATATTGTATATAATATGAATGAAAGAAGTAGACCGTTGCTGAGACATAGTGGGAGTTCATGAAAAAAGCCAAACCCCACTTTGGTTGATGTAACGTTTGGTGTAGACCCATGAAGCAGTTTCCCATAAGTGAGAAAGGATTAGCCCTTTAATGCAAAAGGTCTTTTTTATCAAATCAAATGAAGAGTCCTTAAACCTCGAGCATATGCATCTTACTACAAGCAAAACAACAACCCTTCCTTGCAAACTATGAGTTTCGACTTTCATACTCGACATATGAAAAACAACAGGAGAAGATACAAGCGAAGAAGTTCCGGAGTTCTGACAATGCATCTCGACTCAAATCAATTCTTGGCAAAGTTCAGTGTACCACAGATGAAAAAGATAAGCACGAAATTTCAAATGGAGCTAGATTATCCTAGCCTTTGTGGATCATCATAAAGGCATGAGTAGTAACTAGGAATTGATGAACTTGGCTCAATAATATAAGGACCACACATGCAACTATCAGGAACACTATGTGATACTAAAGATTCTAAACGCGAAGCTAAAGATCAGTTAAAGGAACTTTTCGATGTGACTGACATTCCCAAAACCCAGAATACAAAGGATCATAGAGTTTGATAACTATGTTCCAAGACAAGCACTTCGATTGTGAAAGTGTGAAGGTGTGAAAGTTGGTCCCTTTCCAAATTTCAAGGAAAGAGACAGAAAGGCTGGGCCAAAAGCGAGGAATGGACTCCAAAACAAAGAAGGTAATATCAGGACAGGCATAAGAAACAGTATTAAAACTACATGAACTTTTATTTCTGCCTACTCGTGAACACCTTGCCCCAATGCATTTCGAGCACTGTGGGTTAATGATTCCAATAACTATTTACACCGGCCAACTGTTTGCGATTAAAAAGAAAAGGATCATTGTGGATGTGAAAGGACTACGCGTTTTCTACACTGACCCATAAAAGGAAACATTCTGGGTGCCTTTCTATTCACCGGCAAGACATGTTCTTGAGATAAAACAACCAAGATAATCGATCTCAAACTCATAAGATCAATAACTGATGGCAGCAAGACAATTAAACTTGAAGCAAGCAAGGCATCCCCACTCCCCAGACAAGAATTGTGAAGCACATGGAGCAATTAAATTGAAGCGTGCAATGCATTTAACTTCGCTTTTTTCATGGATAGTGAAGTGAATTAACAACATCACATTGTGAGATCTAGTTTAGAGAAGCCACATGCCTATAGCTACATAGAGCTGAAAGAGATGATCTAGGTGTTACTTCAAGGATATATGTTGCTCTCATGATCTTAGGTGCAAAAGGAATGAAAAGTTTGATAGATCACGACATGGAAATTTAATACGTTTGACTGTAGACATCTGACGCTTCGACTTGAGAGACCAATAGGAAACCGAAAGTGGAACATATAATTGGAGCCTCTATTGTAGGCTACAACGACTGAAGGAGAAAATTCTGTATACAACTTTATATCACAGAATGAGAGACCACGTTCAGTAGAGACTCGAACGAGAGGAGCCTCTTGACATGAATATCTCAGGATCAAAGAGGCATAACCCGTTCATAAGAGGACGAAGAAACATGAGCGAGATTGAATTGTCACACATTTAGGTAAGGTTAAGTGAAGAAAAATGATCCACCCTCCCTTCATTCACAGGAGCATGACCTTACTAGTATTTGACAAGGAAAAAGTGTCAAATGAGCACTTCAACTCTTGCTCAAATGATAACAGTACAATAAAGAGACGGTTCAAAACTCTTCTGAAACACTGTGGCTCTTATCAAACTGAACAGGGCAGACTCAAACAGAGAAAAAATGGAAAGACTCAAAGAAGTGAGGGAAAATGATCCAAGAGAAATGAGTTACTGTAAGTTGAAAAAAGGAAACAGAACTTTCAATTGGTACTCAACAGCCTAACAGCAAATTAAAGAACTTTCAATAAAAGAATGATCAGTAATTTTCTAATCAACTAATTGTACTACAAGGAGTACAAAACATAGAAATCAATGGACCAATGCAGGTACCACTGCATGTATCAAGTGGATGTAAATGTGACCTTTTGCTGCCCACTAGCTTAAAGGAAAAGCAAACAAAAGCCGGTCGGGAACAATCAAACCAGGCCAAAACGTCCAACACATCTCATTCAACAAGACCCCATCATGCACATCCACATAACTAAGGTTTTAACCAAGCTTTGGATATAATGTTTGAAAGTTATTATTTGCAAAGTTCATATTTCAGATGAATTTTCAATTGAAGTAAATTATCTCGACCCAACCTTGCATATCGTCTTGGGAAAGCTCTAATTTATCCAAACCTCCTAATCAGAATTGTTTCTTCATTCAAAAACAGAGTAGGCTAACACAAAATAATAACAGCAAAAAAGGGTTGTTTTCAAAACCCATGTGACTCATCGACCCAAATAATTGCCCATGTGATCCAGAAACCGACCCACATTTAACGCCTATCGCTCGCCACATAAAGCTCTAACACACTCGTGTTCGTTCAAAAAAAAAAAAAAAAAAAGAACAATTTCCCTCACTGTTGAATGAAAACACGAGTAAACACAATTGTCTAGACAACACTTTAAATTTAGTTTCTAATTTTGTGTTGATAATGTTCCGAGATCTCGAGAAGAGTGTGGATGATACGCATGGGTCTCAGAGTGGGGCACCGAACAAGACCATCCCCTTTATATTTTCTTCAAATTTTGTTTTAAAAAAATAAGAGTATTTATATAAGAATCATACGAACTAACAAATCAGTACATAGAGAAAAAGTTCTATCCCCCTCGTCTTCATCTAACATGGGAACCCAAACGTATCAGGCACATGGAATTCTGCAAAGAACATGGGGTGAATCCTATGCCCCTGGCTCTGACTAACACGAATTTCTACATATACATATGCACAAATACTATTATGATTCTGTTGAGGCTGCTATTATGTTGCCCGTTATAAACCCACAATCAAATAGGAACAACTATAATAGGTGTCGATCATCCATAGATACACCCCTTTTCCACACTGCATATTTACATAAAACGTAGTATAGTTGCTACAACAGTCATTTTTTCAGATAGTTTTAATTCCAAAGTATATACTAGGAGTATAACGTAGCAAAAGGAGTTGCAAGTTGAACATTTAGCTATAAAACGATAATAATGGTTCAGCATCCCCTACTTCATAAAGTTATTTGAAAAATTCCTATATCCTACATTATTTAATTATTTAATTCCCACGTGATGATTACACATTTATCTCATAAAAGAGTGAAGAACAACGAATAGTCAGAATTGGGTTATAATCCCTGAGACACTCTAACGTTTTCTAACCATCTTTCCATTCAAAGAATCTTCCAATTGTCATCTATGTCCTATCTACGCCAAAGGCTTAGGTGAAAGCTTAAAACACATTTTTTAATGATATCTCTAACCCCTCCGAAGTCTGAAATGGACCAGACTCAATACATTTCATAGCAAATTATTTATTATCAGTACGGTCACATATCCTTGATAACTATGAAACTTTCATTTGAGACCAAGAACAGAACACATCATTCCATATTCTCTCCTTCATTAGTCTTGTTTCCTCTTGATTAATAATCGATCATAGGTTACAGAGATCTTCAATAAAAAAAAACGACAAACAGAATATGATCAATGGCATTCTCCTAATTGCTTTTTAAACTACACCATCGAATTTTAATCGCAGCGGTGAGGGCGTTGCCGCCAGGTTCGAACATGGTGATGCCATACATTGAGTTTGGGCTTTTAGGTGGAAGACGATTTCATAACTCAGTATAATGGTCTAGTGGGGAAGTCACGCGCCGAATCATATAAAACTAGTGAAAAGAAGAGAGAGAGAGAGACAGATGGACCGTTAAGAAACACCCTAGTGGTGGGAGCCATCGCCCTTATCACGACTTTCTTACAGTATTTTTTGGCCCTTTAATTAAAAAACTTTGACACGAAAATTCAAGGTTTTCACCCACTAGATTATAAAAACGAATTATTGAATTAATTCAGTTATATTTTATCCATCTCATTAAACTTATAAATTTTTTTTAATAAAATTATCAAAATATTTAAATTATCATTATCCCAAAATAATTACATCATATTATTATTTTGGTGCGTCCTAAATTATTTATAAATTTTTAGTATTATGTGATTAGAAATTTAAAAAAGATGAAAATAGAAAGATTGTTTAATTGAGAATTGAAGTTGAGAAAAGAATAAGATAAATTTAAATTTGTGTACAAAATAAATATTATAATAATTTTAAAACAAAAAAAAATATCAATTAACTTATTCCACGATCATTTCTCTTCGTTTTTTCTTCTTATTTCTTCCACTAACACAACTAAGAGGACAACTAATTCATTACAATTAAAATTAATTAATCTATAAATTATTGTGACAAATCAAATAATTAAAATTTACACTCTTCGTTTCAAAATTTATGTAATATCTATTTTATGTACGTAAATTTAGATTTTTTTTTTCTTAAACTATTCTCTGTCACAAATTTTTTTTTCTATTCATCTATTTTAATTTATAACCACATAATATTTTTCAAATATAAAAAACGTTATAAATTATTTAAAACGGATCAAAATAATAAAACAGTACAAAAAGTTTAAAAGGAAGAAGTATAAACTGCGATAAAGTTTGAATAAGACCATTAATACTTCATGTTTAGCTCGAAACAGGCGATGAATGAGTAAAGAGGATTCGACAATTTTATTTATTTATTTATTTTGAAGAAGTGGATTTAACTAAATTTAAAATAGCATATTGCTTTTTATCTTTAACCGCAGAACACAAAAGGTATTCCACGTACCATAAAGCATCTTAGCTTTTCGTGTTCGTGTTACTTGGTGGTGGGCTCCGCGGTGGGGTCGGCCCAAAAGTGATGGACCATACATGGCCCACGTTCACCACCTCAACGCCACCTGTTCGGTTCCATCATTTCCAATAAACCAAAAGTCACAAATTAAAAAGTAACCGAAAAAATATTTTTAAAGCAAAAGAAAAAAAAATGAAACTCCTCTCATAAAACTCAGCCGGCGCGTGCACATGCATCCCACATGGTAACGTGATGGCAGTGAATTCCACGCGCCTCAAAATCGCGTGTAAAAAAAACAGAACTCTAACCGCTTTTCCGTTTCTTTCCCATCCCCACGAGCCCCACGCTAACGTGCGCAGATATTTTAAAAAAAGCATACACCTCCCAAAAAAACACAATTAGAAATGAAATTTAAAACAAAAAACAAAAAGGAAAGAGAAAAATATTTGACGATAGAGAGAAAAGCGACTATACGAATGTCGCGCCGGCAGATACGGGGAACTCAAAACGACGTGTTTTGAGCTCAGAGATTGGCGGAACTCACGATTCGAGGCGAAGCCGAAGCCGAAACCGAAATCGAAGCATCGATCCCAAATTTCTCGATTGAATAATCAGATTATTCCTAGAAATTAGATTCATTATCATGAACCCCAGCATAATGCGAATCGAATCCAGATTCCAAAGACTAACAAGAACATCATCGAACAAACACAGAGAACAAACAAGAACTCGAATCGAAGCACAATGGACGATGAATCGGAACTGCAATGAGAGGCGAGATAGAGAAGCTGACCTGTTAGTCGAACGATGAGAGGCACGCCGAGATTGTTAATTTGATCGAGGAATCGGCGATTGTTGATCGATGTACCTGTGAGAGTCGGCGGCCGCGCCGGCCGGTGAGGAATCGCCGGTGGAGATCGGCGGTTGAGGATCACCGGCGGAGGAGAGGGGAGATGCAATGAGTGGTTTGAAGGTGGAGGAAGAAAATGGAGTAGAGAGATGGGGTATTTATAGAGGAAAGGAGAGGGGAAATTAAGGGGGTTTGATTGTTAATACTTTCTCGTCTCAGTTTGTAACGGTTTGTTTAAATATGATAATTTTATTTTTAACAATATTTGAGATAAAAAAATGAAGAAAAATAAAATAAAAATAATAATGAGTGAGTTGATGTAATAGAAAATATGTATATTTTGATATTTTTGTGTGAAAAAAATTATTACATATGAAATATCGTAATTTGAATGAGATATAACAAAAAATAAAAGTGTCCCAATTTAAATATGACGGAACGAGTAATTGAAAATATATTTCCCGACAAGATTTCATGCAATTGAATAACTTTTTCAAATAATTATTACTATCTCTGTCTCATATTAAACACAACATTGGATTTTTTACGAGAATTTATGCATGTGATGATCTTTATTTATAAAGATCAAAATAATTTTGAAGTCGTGTGAGAGAAAAGAGAGAGAAAAAGAATGAAATAATAAGTGATTGTGAGATAAGTTGATGTGATATAAAACAAAAATATGAATTTTTTGATATTAAAAAAAATATTTCAACTAAAAAAATGTTGTAATTTTTATGAAACGTTCAAAAAAAAATAAATGTTATATTTTTTATGAGAGGAGAAGTAGTACTAATCAATAATCACCATGTTACATATTCATAGTAAATTGTAACACACGTCATGATTATTACTAATTAACACTTAGTATCTATTGTGTCATACTTAAGTGATTGAGAAACTTAGGCAATGTTAGACTGTAACATGAGTCAAAATTTATCTTCAACTCATGTGCAAATTCAATCATCATAATTGAATGTAGAGGTATGAAGTTATTATTGTTCTTTCTATCTTGCATTAAATCGTATAGATCACGAATTAATATAAACCAAGTCGCGATGAAAAATTTGAATAATACAAATAGACATTACTTTCTAGAAATGAATAATATTAAATGGTAGCATTAGAATGAATTAAGACATTTATTATAGATTCAGACGTTCTCAACTGCAGAGTACACGGCCCAAATCCAAGAGGAGAATAATGAATTATGAGTCACGACAACAAAATGATTTATACAAATAACTATATTTTTAAAAAATAAATATTGAATAATAACACCAGAATGAATTAAAATACAGAAAAAATAGTCGAATTCCAAAATAACTTATCAGATTAATGAGTAGGAATCGTTTGACTTATGTCTCTCACTCAACGGTTTCAATATGATCGATGTGGGTTTCGTAAGGGTGAGTTCTCAGTTACCCTCCTTTTCGTACAAGGATGAAAAAAAATGCTTGTCAAGTGCTTTTCTCACGAATCAACAAATCTAGAATTCGTGGTGGGAATGACGTCGATCTTCAAGTCCCAAGTAGATGGAAAAGTGAAGACACCTAATGGCACTTCTATATATAACTGGCTCGGACAGACGGTTTTCAATATATTTTGCCATCAAACTTTCAGGTCTTATAAATCATGAGTGGAATATATTTTTAGTAGCATAACATCTACTTCAGTGTCACATAATTGTGCTTAATTAGCGGTTGAATTACATCAATATCCATAACAAACGTGAGAAACTTAGGCAATGCATGTTAGATTGTAACAGGAGTCAAATTTGTCTGAACTTGTGTGGAAATTCAATCATCATAATTAAATGTAGAGATATGGATTATTTATTGTTACCTAATATGAATTGAATCACAACAACAAAAAAAGATTATACAAATAACTATATTTTTAGAAAGAAATAATGTACAGTCATATCAGAACAAATTAAGACATTGATTATAAATTCAGACGTTTTGAATTGAGAAATACAGGGTGCAAATCCAAGATGAGAGTCAAACTCCTAGATAGTTTGCCAGATTGATGCGTAGGAATCGTTTGACTTATGTCTGATCGCATCACGGTTTTCATTGTTATCGAGTTACATTCTTTTATTCTTTAAAATTAAACAAACTGCTTTTCCATGTGCTTTTCTCACGAATTAACAAAACTAATCTTCATGCCCCAAGTTGATGGAAAAGTGCAGATAACCTTGCTAATGGCACTTCTATAACCTGTATACAATTACACGGTCTTCCATGAATTTTCACATCAAATTTTCAGGTCTTATAAAGCATGGATAGAGTACATATTTAGCAAACATGTTCATAATTCTTTTTTCAAAAAACATGCACCTAACTTTAACGTACTAAATTATGATACTCTCAGTCTAAAGTGTTATTTCAAACATAATGAGAAACTTAAAGCGTGGAGCTTCTTGTCCTTTTCTATTGTTTTTCCGACGAGAAAGTACAACAATAATGAAAAGCAAGAACATAATAAAAAAAGAAGAGAGGACGTAAAGGCCAGGGAATGGGATTGAGGGGTTGTGGTTGTTTTAGGAGCACAAGTAACGCAAAATGTGTGGTTATGTCGTTATGATATTAATTTGGTAACTGAATATTTCTAATCATATTATTCTTCTGACGAGATCGAATTGGTTTCAACGGTTGTGAGCTGATCATGAGAATAATATCCTTTGATTTGAACCAGCTGCCCCTTGTATTCACTTCCTAAGTTCCCTATGAACATGATGGCATATTCGCACCTTACATCATGAGTATGATCGATGTTCGTTTTTGCGCATATGAATTACCAACACTGCAAAGCTAGCGTAACAAATGTTAGCGTCAATTTGGACAAAAAGAAGTGACCATACAATATACCGTATGTAGGTCACTATTGTCATCACCGTTGTCACAGATCAATCATATACATGATCTTGAATACGTAAAATTAAGCATATTGGACTAAGACGCTTGTGTAATTTATAAGAAATGAAAATTATAGGTAACTTTCTAACTAGCTCTTTTAGTTTTTCTATAATGTATTTTCATTTGTCCATTGACAAATGAGAATTTCTTTTTCATATAAATAATGTATTAGTTTCTTGATTTAGTAAGTAACCTTGAGAAAATAAGCTAGTTAATTAGTGTGTTGAAAGTTTCAATCATGCATAAATGATAGTGATATAATGTGTTTGAAAAAGCCAAAAGTACAACCATATTGCACGTGGAATAAATTGACTATATTGCTTGAGTGTGATTTATAATTAATTAAAAACTAATTTAAAGTACATTTTTCCAATACATACAACGAATGTAAATGAAAAGACATCTAATTTTAATCAATTACTAACAAGTTTCCGGTACTAGTCCTTTTTGAACTTTTATTAGCACGTTATCGCCAAAATTCTTGGTTTCGTAAGTAAGGTTTTGCTGGTCAACAGTTTACGTATAAGTTACATGTAAAAAATATGATCGTGTATTTTGAATTTTATATGTCGAGGATGAAATAGCCTCAAAATTGTAAATGCTTATAAACTTTTGATCGGTGAGCGCATTATGTATGTCATTAGACAACGGCTGCACAAACCGTGTTCACAGATTTCGATTCATGTTTAGATTACGAGTCCCTCTTTTTATGAAAATTATATGATACTAACATTAAATAATTGTTGTCTAAGTAATTATACTAACTTTAGTGTAGTCTAGCCATGCTGAGTATAAAGAAAAAGATAGGGAATCTGTGCATTTAGTAAATGTTATACACATGTAGGTGAAGACATTTAGGATTTCTTTCGTTTTTCTTGTTTTATTTTAAGGACTAATTTTCATTTTTCTACAGGAACAGAATAGGTCTTCCTTTTCTTATTAAAGTATAGTATACAATGTGTGCGAATTTCCAACATATTTTTGTCAACTGATGCTGATAGATCAAATACAAAAAAATATTGCAAAGAAATTTAGATACATCTTTTGACTTTATATTAAAGAAATCCCCTTTCCTTGACATATTCAATAAAAATTAAAATAGATATAATATTAGAGATTTGCTTATAGTTGAAATCGGAAACTTGAATTCGATCGATAACTGATTCGAGACGTTTGGACCAACAAACAGATGATTTCACTTTCACATTTTCTTTTTATCATGTAAATATACAATGAGATGCAGGAATTGCACTTAAGGATCACATGAATTTATTCATCCATATAGTAATAAATGATCATTACTCTACCCATAGCCATATAACATGGTCCTTTCATATGCATACAAATCATGCCCTTAAATGGAAAGGCACTTGATTCTTCACAAAGCTATAAGGAAGATAAATGGGCGGTGCAGCTATAAAACTTTGGACCATTCTCCTCATTGATGGACCATAGAAAGAACCCAAAACTTCCCTATACTAAACTTAGGAGCAAAATATGATTTACTTACCAATACAAATATACAATGAATAAGTGAAGTCATGCCCATAACTTTCAACTTAGAGAATCACTTGATCTACGCCTAAGACATAATTAGGTATAACCACTCTTCGTAATTTCGAAATACTATTCGGATTCTAATGGAACCAATTGCATATTAAACTCATAAACAGTTTTTAACCAAAACTTGATTAAAATACTGTTTGAGATTATATAACTCATTGTTTTTTTTTTTCAAAGAAAACCCAAATTTTCAAAAGGCTAAATACATACACAAGCCACTCTAGTCAAACTGCATACAGGATTTGTCATTGTCAAGTGAAGGTTACATTACAGGGACTAAGAAAGGCTATTAATCAATAATTACAAGGCATTACTTTTTCTTTTTTTTCAACACAATTCCCTTTCAAAGCCTTCGAGGTTTCCCCTATGAGTGGGGAAAGAAAATACATATAGAAAGGTTGTTATTCATGATTGTGAATATTAACAAAGCCTAATATCCTATTAATCTTCCTCTACACTTTTCATAGATATAGTATCATGCATTAGCTCTTGACCTGAAAATTCCACTCTATAGTTTCGGTATCCCTCAACTTGAATCCAACGTGCAGTCTTTCTGATAGCTAAGATTCAAGGCCTAACTACAAGGAAAATGTAGCCGTGCAAGCGGCGTCATCGTCGACGTCTAACAAGCGAAAAACACGATACCATAGGCCGAACTCCCACACATGACCAACATCGTCAACGTGACAAGATTGTAATCCTGGCCGCCACAAGAATAGTTCGGAAAATAGTGAAAACTACATAACCTTGAAAACAAGGTCAAAATAAGAAGATTTCAAACACTATGCAATTTATGTGGGACGGACTGGGAGTATATAATACAGATCTATACGACAAATCATACACGCTTTCCTAACTAAGTATGCCCACAGAAAAAAATAAAAAAAAATAAAATTAAGTTCGCCACCATATGTTGGCTTGTCCTGCGGTCTGAGTCACTAGCAAAACCGGAGAATAACAAGAAGCATATGAGAAGATGGACATGAGAACTTGATCAGAAATATAAGCCATTGAAGAACCAGATATAACACAAAAAGGTAGCTGCAGTTCATCATTTCTACGAAAATGGCATTTTGAATGTACAGCTAAGAGCATGGCAAGATGAATAGTTAAGTGATAATCCTTCACCTGCAACCATCACGACTTCGATCTCCATTTCTCCTAGGTTTCCTACTATTTGTTTCAGTCCATGAACACTAAAAAGGAACTTAAAATGATAAATGTCAAATAACCGACGTACTTCATACACATTAAACGAAACCCGGAAAGGGTTGTAACCTTTTTTCTTCAAGTTTTATGTCAAAATGAGAAAATGTACCACTAAATTTCTGACTAAAGAAAATGATCGGGATAAAACCTAGTCAGCTGGTACTTGTTTACCTATTCCGAATGATCGATCTCATGTTTCATTTCTGTGTCGGACACCGGTTGATCCATCTAAAGCAACTCCGTCGGGGTGGCAGCTGGGTCTAACTCTATGCAACCACCATCTGGGAAGCCTGGGACTTGATCGGCTGTAAGCAAGCGGCTGGGGACGCGATGAGAGAAACGAAACATTTCCTCCTTGGGAATCCTCTTTAGGTTCCTGCCATCAAGCTGCCGATGGAAAACAGTCCGAAAATAAGGAGCCTTCATAAGGGGAACAGCAGCCACACCTCTATCCTCGGTATAGTTCTCTAGCACTTCCACCATTTCATAAACATGCCTGGCCACATCCGAGGTCTCCTCGTTCCAATCAGGAGACCAGTTCTTGAAAAGTGCCCATATCTCCCCCTTTCTAGGATATATTCGTACTATTCCGCGAGGACCTTTCACCCATACGACCTTGTGAGAAAAGGAGTTCAATGACTCATTCATCTCATGCTTCCCTATCCGAAATTCCCCACAAGTCTTTGTGAACCCCTGGCTTACCCATTCAACTGGACCGAATTCAGCATTGCTCTTAGAATTCAGCCAACTGATTCCCATCTTGAATGGGTTCGAAGAGATTACCTCATGAACCAACGCATAGAAACGAGGCATGCCATCGTCAGTGTCATATGCTGCCCATACGTCGTTGTCTTGGAAGCAAAATTCAGTTCTATCAGCATCAAAGTCATGGAAATCAGAATCCGGGACATCCATCGAGACTGTCTGAGCAGGCACTTCCTTGGTGACAGGAGCAGAAGGGTCAATATAGGACTCCTTCTCTTTTGCCTTCCTGTTCTCTCTGGCAGCAGCCTTAGCCTCTAACTCCAACTTCCACTCAGAAACTGTCTTGCCAACTTCAGCTGCCGCTTTATGCAACAGCATTTTCCGGGTTTCCGCCTGTGACAGCTCTCCGTTAATACCCGTCCTATAGCTGCTAGTAGGAGCATAAGTAGAGGGAATACCTCCAGCAGTTCCACTATTTACTGCCGCAAAAGGATTTGCAAAATTGCTAAAAGAGTTCCATGAAAGCTTCTCATCTTGCACCATTCTCCTTTTTGAGGAAGCAGCTCCATCCAAAACATCTGCATTACTCCTCTTTAATTGCTCATTTCCCATCCTCTCAGAACCTGTGCCATTAGCAAAAGCCGATGAAGACGAACCTGAACCCTTGGGTGGATAGAAGTGATTATTGGAGGAAGCATGGCCCTTCGAAGTCTGAGCTCTGGCGCTTGATTGTGGCTTCTGAGGCTGTTGCTGCGGCTGCTGCCATTTGGGTGCTGAAGAAAGATTTGAAGGTGGAGCAGTCTCCACGGCCCTGAAGGCATTCTGACAGTTGGGACAAAGCAGGGTCTTGTTGAGAAATTCCCTTAGATACTCATACTGCATTTTGCACATAGTGCATGAGGTCCAAAAAGAATTCCTATCCAGGGTACTAGCTGCCGTTGGAATGGGAGTCATCTGGCTGCTACTACTTCCTTGCATATTTTCCCCCGAAGGCACAGAAGCCACAGAACCTGAAGAACCTGCAGATTTATGGTGACTTGCGGACTTACGGTTGCTTGCAGGCTTATGTTGACTTGCAGACTTATTGTGGCCGTTTTCACTGGGAAACTGAGCAGAAACCGAAGTCTTCGCCTGATGAATTTGTGTTGTACTATCACCCGGACCTTTTTTTCGAAATAGGTTTGCACTTGGTGGCGGAGCTCCCATCTTGTCCTTGGGAGGGAACTTTGGTTGGAACTGAGAATACTTAGGTGGTATGGTAGGAACCTTAATATGCTCCGGCATCTTCACCACCGGCTGTCTAAAATTCACTCTCTGATCATACGCCGATTTCTTGGACTTGTCAGACAGAACACCATATGCATCTAATACAAACTGGAAAGCGGCATCTGCTCCTGCAGCTTTATTTTTATCTGGATGCAGACTGAGAGCGAGCTTTCTGTACTGTTTCTTGATAGTATCTTCATCATCTTTAGGCGTTGCACCAAGTATACCATACCAATTCATTTGTCCATTGATCCTGCTCTCTGCTGAGATATGCACGTCGACAACCTGCAAAAACTGGGAAATGCCTTCGAGATCAGGGAACAGGCTTTTAGCCTTAGATGCAAATTTCTTTGCTCCATTGAAATCTTTCTCCGAAAATTTCCTCACAGCTATGTCTCTAGCCATGAGAGCTTCGTCTTTATTACACTCCATAATTTATTCTCAGACCACCAGCGCACTTCCAACCTGAAATGGCACCTTGTATCAACAGGGGATACAAATCAGCGGGAAACTCCTTGAACTCCTCACAATGCTTGATTCATCTGCAAAATGAGAAACTTGCATCAAACATCAGAATAATCATAGTGAGGAAAATAATTCCTTTGAAAACACAGATAGAAGAAATGGGAAATGGGATTCTACAGTTATGTTCAAGCGCTATATGAATAGAACTAGAAGTGGACACAAAATTGAACCACAACATAAGCGAAGAGCAGTATGACTCTAACCTCATCCCATGCCAATAAGGACTCTTCCCACCTCATCCCATGCCAATAAGGACTCTTCCCACCTCATCCCAAAACACTTTTATTCCATGAACTTAATATGCATTTCAGAAACTTATCTCAAGGGAAAAGAAAATCATGATAAACGGAGAAGACTGCATCCCGCCCATGGAAGAGCTAGTGGAGGACCTTTAAACGCCAAGTTGGTTACAAAATACAACACATATAAGTACAGAAATCGTGCCTTCTCTCCACAAACTCCAATAGAAGCTTCTGACTGCAAGTTTCTCCAATATAACAGTTGACAAGAAAATAAAAGCTTGCGCAAACAATGGATTGAAATTTGAAACCAAGAAAATGGACCGACTATGGTAAGGGTTATCAACACATCCACCAAAAGCAACATTTTCATATTTAATGATATTAACATACAATAACCTCAAAATAAAACAAAATAGTTTTTATCATTATTTTTCCTATAATGCCTTATAGTTTACAAATATTTACTCATTCTTCTGTCCATGAAGAAAATGGCAGCGAATTTCTTCAACTAGAGACACACATATAGACACATTGCAGGTTGTA
This sequence comes from Drosera capensis, assembly GCA_001925005.1. Lineage (NCBI taxonomy): Eukaryota > Viridiplantae > Streptophyta > Magnoliopsida > Caryophyllales > Droseraceae > Drosera > Drosera capensis. The sequence continues at coordinate 173,249 of LIEC01011473.1, read as the reverse complement.
CTCTCTTTTTCCATTACTGACACAAAATATTAAACCACATATGATTAACCTGACAATGCTTTTAAGCAACCTGCATCTTCAGTGATCGCATTTCACTCCATTACAGGATACAATCCACTGAAGATTGCCTCTTTCCCAAATTATTTCTTTGTTTTTTAACCCTGAAATACCAAGCAAAAGAAGCGATGACTCAAGATATGTACGAAAAAGTCGGATGCCTGCACTAGAACAGAAGTTCTCAATCAAGCAAATAGCAAGTTACAGATGAATCAAGGAAATCACAAGATCAAAAAGCGGCACATAATTATCAAAGTTTAACAGGCCATTCAGGATGTAAATTTTCACAGGCATCGAAATAAATATCAACGAAGACCAGTCTCTACACAGAAAAGAAAACACCAAGAGAACTTCCATCCTAAGCTTCCAACGGTCATAATGAGAAAAATGCAAGAGCTAAACCTTTTGTGCTACCAGGGTTACTACTCAAAGTGCTCAACATTTGCATGTTCATGACAAAGATGTATGCTTCAAATTTAATTTGGAAAAAAGAAACATTTCACAGGCCAAAAAAAAAAATGAAAAATTCACATGCCAAAAAGAAAAAAATAATTAATTTCATGTTCTCCAGAGAATTGTGCCTGAGCAAGTAGAAACCAAAACAGCATCATAATTTATCCTTCCACAACAGTTCCTCAAAGCCAATGATCTCTCTTTTTGCAAGAAATTTTTCCCAAAAAAACAGTTAGAATTAAATCTAAACTATAGATTCAAATCTTCTATCATAAAAGTCTAGATATTTAATAAAAAAAGTCTTAAACGTTCCGAGGCTCCTAAGCACCATCTTCTAGTACTTCCCAAAGATGTAAGTGTGCTCATAGAGGAGAACTACCTTCAACCCCGATACAAATGTTATCCCACAGAGAGTGACCATTCTATTTCAGTTGATGGCATAAATGACGCAGAACTGCATAAGGCATCACCTTGAATGCCAAGAATTACCTACTAAAGTTAAATGAGCACATCATGAATTTGACACCTTGATAAAAATGGCAATCATCTAGACTAAACTCCAAACCTAGAATTCATCATACAAGGGAACATCCTTGAAAACTTTTATTTTTCGAAGGAGTTTTTAACACCAAAAAGGAAAAGAAAAAAAAAATGCTTTTCTCAAACAAGTTCTATGGATAGATAAATAATCACAACTACTATCCAAGTTCGAGGATGGTAAATAGACAAAACAAACAGCTCGGTCAGATATTAGTACAAATTAACTTTTCAAGTGAATATAACAAGTTTCGCTTTCGCTATTCCAGGATAATCCGTACTAGATCTCGTACAATATCATCATCATCTTAAATATTCTAAAAATTATTTACTAAGTGTTTTCAAGCTGCAATCATGTATAACCAGACTAAGCCATAACATTTATATATATAAAGAACTAAGAACTAAGCCATAACATGTAGTCTGAAAAAACAATCTGCACAATATCATCATCATCATCTATATCTTACATCTCTAAGTCCATCAGCCACGATATATATAACATTGCAATATGCTCAAGTGCTCAAATTCCAAGGATTTTTAATCTTATAAAGTCAGTGAACAAAGACTGTTTTTCATTGCATAAATATTTCAAGTTAAAATTTGAGGAAACACATCTATACTAAGAGTAAGTCAAAATGAATACTTGGTTAAAGAATATATGGCCATCGCTAGGAAAGAAGGCATGCCATCTGTTTCATCCATGTAGCATATGGAGAAATGGTTTTGATAATTCACACAATATATATGAAACCCGAAGTCCAAAAGTTGTAACAAATATCACGACCAATAATTCATCATCTCGGATCATGAATTCTTGCTCGTTTAAGGCATAGACGTAATCAACCTAGGAAAACATGATTACATCAACTTCCATAGAGCATAGCTACATGATCCTAATGTAATGAAGTGTGTCTCGATTGCTTACATCCGAGACTCCAAACTATCAGGATCGTTTTCCCTCCCTAATTCGCTCATGTTTAAACCATCAATTTAAAATACTGGCGATAAAAAAGAAAAACAAATCAATTTATTTATATAATCTCGTCAAGTACAGGATGTAGGAAAGGTGAAGTATACGTAATCTTACCATTGTTCTATATTTATAATATAGAGATTATTTTCTAATATCCTCCAAAGATATCGAACCCCTTATACCCACATAGCAAAGCGACGTAACCACATAATCTAACTTCATCATACTACCGCTAAATATTAATCACTAATGATCATTGCTTGCATAGATTTCCCATTCTTAAATTAAGGTATGATCTGATGAAAGTTGAGAAGCATTTACCTCTTATGATTGTTTCCTCCGATAGTATCTTCACGGTACATAGAATCTGAACCTAAGACCTCCCAATATCAATCTTTAGCCATAATAATAGTCCTTAATCTCTACTAACAAAAAAATTCAACACGTTCCTCGTCCGCTATATCGACTAATATTACCTTGTAAATCATTTTCTACCTGATCCCTTTATCGACCGACGTTCTCTTCAAACTAGACAATATACTTCAACAGTTCTGCATACCAACCTTTTTCGATGAAACCTTTCTTGATTGATGAACACAAGAAAGATCCATCACAATCCTAGAATAGCCATCACAAACAAATAGTCACAAAATTAACTTTAATGGCTAGAATTGTTATATAAGATAATGACCATGATTTGCCCATAAGTTTTTATTTAGAGATCCTTGATGGAAATTCTAGAGCTAAATAAAGTTATCTAGTACTTCCGAAGAGACATTTATGATAGATTAGTTTTATAAAAGAATATGTCAGGTGGAAACTAGGTTGGCCCAATGGTACGACACTAATAGTCTCACCTTAAGGGAGTCTTAGTTACGAGTTTCAATAACGATGGAAATAGATTCTTGGCTAACACGTATAATGACACCGAATTTTTTTATTTTTAATGTTTCTATCAGAGAGTGCCTTTACCATTACGTTCGATTCGGTTTAGGAGAGTACGTTAGGTATCCGTCATTGACATAATGTTCCCATGTAATAATTATTGTCGTAATTATCGTCAATGTAGCACATTGCCTTATCAAAGATTCTATTTGCCAAAGAAGATTAGTGAATACAAAAATGATGTGTCAAGAAACTGATGTAAATATAGAGTTTGGTTCCATAAGAAAATGGTGACTGCTCCCTCCGTCACATACAAAATACAACACTTTGACTTGAAACGAAAATTTATGTGTACTAAATATTTTATAAAAATAGCTTACTTGCCTTTTAGGTTGTGTGAGAGGAAGGAAAGAGAAAAATAATGGAAGGAGAAATGATAATGGATAAGATGATGTGATATAAAGTAAAAAAGTATGGTATTTTGATATTTTTAAAGAAAAAACTTTCCAAATAATGAATTGTTGTAATTTTTATAGATATTTCTAAATAAAAAAAAGTATTTTATTTTTGTGGGACAAATGAAGTATATGTGAAAAATTGGAGAAAAGAGGTTTTCTATCACCAAAGGCATGACTCTTGAGAATTCTATAATTGACCTACTTTTCATGTCATATAATAAAGGAAAAGAAACCTTATAGAAAAATACCTTGCTTTGCTCGTGCTTTGGGCATCATTGACGTATTAAATTAGTAATAAGCACTTCTACCTCTAAGGAGTGATTGACGACGGTTCTTCCTTGACTGAACTTTTGGATGGAGCATAGCTTATAGTTCATATTTTACAAGCGAAATAGAGAATAAATCGCAACACGTAAATTTTTAATCCGATCACGATTGTAATTATCCACGAGTATCTATAAGAATCTTTTTTTTAAGTCTGCAATGGGCAATTAGTTACATGGAAACAAAAAGGGAAACAAGGGGAAGATAGAATACAAACATTAATCCCCTGCTTGTCACCAACAATCATAAAGAAAGCTATCATATTGTGCACTAGGGATCGATACATATTTTCATTCAGCCGAAACAAAAAAGGAAATGAGATGACAAAAGGTTTTTATGCTAGCGCCACCACCATCAATGTTTTGTGCTACAACCAAACATTAAGCGTCACTCCGAGTTGGCGTATTCACACAGTATTAGTTCCTCCATGACCGTTCCGTTCGCCTTGAGAGTTTTCTCTAACTCATTGTTATAATTTGCATATCCGGTCAATTGTGATTCAATGCATCGCACCAATTATCTTCTTCCATGGTGGAAAAATAGCATCACTTGAAGATCCAACGTATACATGATTGTTAAACACCCATGACCCACAACTTAAGTTGGAGTGAGCAACACCTCTAGTCTTCCTTAAAGGAATGCTCTGAGGTTGCAATATGTAGTTTGAAACAATAAATATGTTATGATGATTTCACATAAATATAGTTGTAGAGGCACCTCAAATGATTTCCTCCTTGCTTTAGCGAGCCACACCTTTCTCCCACTCAACTAGTTATGTGCCTAGGCATTCCTCTACTATAAAGGAAATGCTGGTCTTTTTCCTAGTTATAGCTCCTCTCTATAGGAACGCGTGTAGATGACCCATTAGTAGTATCACGTGTCTTGGAGCAATGGTTGAAGCGAATAAGGAATCCTACAAAGAACTTCTAAGGAACCCTAACCTACAAGAACAATTTGTTCTTTTTTCTCTAAAATAAGGCTGGAATTAAAACTTTATCCGCATTCAAATTCCACTAAGAGGTCTACGGGAGACAAAAAATTTGTGAAGAAAAACAAGATGATTCTTTTATCCTTTCCAGGCCTTCAAGAAAAATGAAATGCTTAATCTATTCAAAAGAATTTTGTATTTACCACAAAAAAAGTCTCAATATATCCTAATTCATCTAATTCACAGCATGTGAGTACCGACATTTGCGTATTGCACTACATTTTCTATATAACTAAAGGAACTTATTGAACCAACATCTCATCATTCATAAATAATCCAAAAAAGGAGAAATCCTCTTGTTTAATATCATTCAACGATTTTCTTTCCTCCAAAAGTTATGTGGCATTTACGTTTTAACATATTCCTTCTCATTGGAAACAATCACATAACTATTCCAGTGTTCTTATCGAATGCACAGCTTTCCGATTCAGAACTATGGACAATAGGCTAGAATCATGGTTAAGGAAAGAAACCTACAATGATCAAATATCCAAGGATACGAAATGCTGATGGAAGTTAATACAACCAATGAAAGACACAAGATCCGAGAAGTTTGAGCTAATAAGTAACAAGAGGAAATCAAATGCAAATTATTTTGAAAAGGGCAAAGAGCAATTTCATCTCGATGACAATTACGAGACATCGAAAAAGGAATGATAGACGTTCAAGATTCTCATCTATGTATATGATTGATAGTAGTTTCATTAATAGACACAAAACAAAGATTCATGAAAAGTGTCCAACATTTATCACACTGAGAATTTAGCATAGCTATTCACTTATTATCACCTAAATGACAAGCACTCCTAACTGTCTAATTCCAATTTCAGAACTTGAAAGAGTACAATAACAAAATAAACGTAGAAACTTTGGAAGCCAATTTAGCAACTTTTTTTGCACCACTCAAATTTTCCGAAACTAGTATTCAACAACAACCACATTTCTCACTGCCACTAATATGAATTTATCATGGATGCAACTTTCAGCCTACCACTGTATCAGCTATAATCTAAAAATGTTCTCCGGATGAGAATGTACTAGTTACATATAGGACATGAGATGACGCAAAGGTATCAAGGAACAACAGTTTCAGATCAAACGTGAACTCCTGAAGACGATACTTCAGAGTTCCCATCTATTTTGGATATCATTCACCAGTGATTCCACAGATCCAGAGTTTCTGGGGATCTGGTCTTCTGCAGCGGTATCTTTTCAGAATGTGAATTGAGAAAATGAATGTTTTACTTTTTAGTACAACATAGCACACAGCTAGCAATACTTACCAAGAAACTTCTGTTAAATCGAAAATCCTTCTTGATGTGCTGGTATAAAGCCAATCTACAGCCCAATTCAAGTGGAGATGAATGCCCCGTCGATGAGACCTATACAGAGTGAAAGAGAGATCAAATTGTGAAAAAAAAAAACACATATGTAGTAAAGCTATGACAGGAATAGACAGCAAAAGCAACCTTTTATAATTAACTTCGTACGCATACCCGCTCGCTCTATTACAATGACACTCGAGTTTCAATCCAACACATGCTGACGAGCAAATCATGAGAGAAATCACCAATCGATGATGACACAGAACCAACAAAGCATACTTCACAAATATAAAAGCATAAAAACTACCCAGCCATTCTCCAGATCATTTCACTGATTCCCTTGGAAAAATTCAGCAGCATCTCCTGATTTTTACATACTCATTTTCATAACCCTAATTCTATAAACTGATTCAAATCATGCAAAAGGCTTGAAGCATCACACTCAAATCGCAAAAACAAGGAGCACAAATGAAATCTCCTCTCTATCTTTACGAGACCATGCGAAACATCAACTTTCAGTTGGAAAAATAATATTCCCCTGACACGTAGAGACAAAGTATTGTTGGGAAAAAAAATGTGAGCTATCAGCACAAAAAATGTGAACTGAAAATGTGACCTTTACACATCACAAAACAATTGGAATAGGAATCTGAAAACCACCTGGCTAAAACCACGATGAGTAATTTTACTCAAAGATCACAAAACCACAAATGTATCTCCTCTGGGCATTCGGTTACCAAGAAAATAACAAATCCCCAAATCAAACCCATAACAAAAAAATTGAACTCAAAGGCCACAACCGCATAATCAGTACCCAAGTGAACTCGTAGGTCACAAAACCCACAAAGTTCAGCAGACCCAGAGGAACCCCATAATCAAAGAGTGCTCAAAAACACGAACGGGCACAAACCCATCATCAACTTCAACAAAAAGCAAGAACCTTCAGCAACAAAACCCTACAATGAGATCAAACCCACATAAAAAATCACAAAAACAAGTCATTGAATTAAGGGCGGCTGAGTAGAGTAAATGGGCACCTGGGATTAAGAATTTTGAATGAATGGACCGTTCAGAGAAGGGGCAAACAGAGAGTGTGAGTCAGAGTTTCTTGTGATTTCTTCCCCGTCATTGGACCATAGACTACAACTACTAAACACTACACAGAGACCCCTTTGTCCTCCAAGTGCAGACAGGGTTTGGCTTTGGAGTAGATTTCTTTGAATTGAAGAGGTGGATCCAAATGGATTCTTCCTTTTTCCTGTTTTTAATCTCAAAAAAAAAAAAAAGGTAACCATGGTTTTGGTTCATGATGGGGAGGATTCAGGGATATTGGTGTGCCATGATTTGCTTTAACCATGGTTAAGGCCTTGATCCGACATAACCATGATCCGATTATTAATCATGATTAAATCTACGGAGTTATGTTATAGAAAGATGTTTTTTTTGTTGTAGGTTCGTTGTGATATTATCACTTCTCGAAATTTCAATATTATTTATTTTATATAAATATTTATTTGATTTCATAATTATCAATTATGAATATGGAAAAAAATTTATATGGCTTGACACATAAAATCATGTGTGATTATATCATTAGATTTGTAAACCAAGGATTGAAATTTAAAACAAATTCAATGGTAATCATATATCCACAGGTACAAATAAGCCTTACAGATATACAATTCCATGACATAAAGTTTTAAATTCGAAGATTTAGTCCCTTATTAATTGTAAGACATTTATTGTGTTTCTTTCTATTAATTAGTACCATCATTGTAGACTTTAATTGTAAAAATTGAATATCAAAGATTTTCTTTCTAACACTAAATGCTAATCTACATAAGTCTATCAAATACGGAGTACAAGATATCAGTAAAACAAAATATACATCATCTTATCCTAATTCAATTAAATAGAGTTATATATTCATATTTTATTGATTTATAGGATGTCGAATCTCTATTATGTGATTGGGGAAAATTTTTCAAATCTAATTGAAAATGCAAAAATAGATATCAAATATTCTAAAGATTTTTTTCCTCATCTATTAATTGCAATCATTTATTGTGTTTTACTATTAATAGGTACTCCTTTGGTCCCAAATCTCGAGATCTAATTTAGTACAATCAAGCTTCATTTTTTATAAAATTGTTGTGAGATATTGATGATAAATTAAGATATAAATTTTAATCATAAATCAGTTTAAGATTTTTTTTAATATCGTTAAGAATAAAACGAAACATATAAAAGTGTGTGCTATCGTAATGTATTTGAGACGGAAGTACTATTTATTATAGACATTAAAATTTTTAAACGTGAATAAAAGAAATGAAAAAGCAACAATCCCTATAATTTCATCAAATACATATATAATTCTGTTGCGAGAAATTGTTTGTACTACAAAGCGAGTTTACTAGTTATTGTGAGTTAATGTATTTGAGACGGAAGGAGTACTATTTATTATAGATATTAAAATTTTTAAAAGTGAATAACAGAAATGAAAAAGAAACAATCCTTATAATTTCATCAAATACATATATAATTCTGCTGCGGGAAATTGTTTGCACTACAAAGCGAGTTTACTAGTTGCTGTAAGTTAATCTTAGTCCTTGATTTATTTTAGTGTAAATTATCTGTAATTTTTCTTCTTCTTTTAATTATCAACTAGTGCTAGTCATTTTATTAATTTACTAATTGGCATGTTTTACAAATTAAATCATATTTCTTCACATCTTTTCCAATTTTACCCTTTGACCTATGAATAAAATTAAATAAAAAAACCCTAATTAATCAAAACATTTTCTCATTCGTCTCCACCCCATAACACCACCACTATCCCCTATCACCAATGTCGCCCTCACCATTGCCCTCACCATTGCCACCCACCGCCATCGTCGTACCTCATCGTTGTTTCCATCCACACATCGACAACGTTAACGGGTTTCTTAACCCCGTTCCCGTAGTTGCTGCTCACAAGCCATGCATCGTCATTGTCGGAGATGGAAAATGAAACCAAGTAGACTTCACGAGGATTCAATAAAGAATTTAACACAGTGCTCCGACGACGACGATTCATGAAAACTTTAACACAGGTTCGTCGGGAGATCGACCCACTCCGCTCCCTCCTCTCCCTGGTGACGACTAAGATTTTAACATCGTGCCCGAATGCAATAGTTGGAACAAGGACACATTATTTAACACAGTGTCCTTTCCCATTGTTAGATTCAATGCGATGTTTATAAAGGGTACACTATTTACCATAGTATGTTTTATGCTACCTTCATCACGTGTCGGCTACAAATAGTACATCCATTATTGATGATAGCGAACGATGGTCATGGCAAAGGTAGAACATGGATTAAAATTGTTGGTTTTGGAATATCGTTCGGAACAATACGCGTTTTTAAAACATAATCAAGAGCATTAGATTTGCATATTTGAGCACTCTTTATTTCAAGAACGACAACAAATGACACATATGCACTCTTTGTTCCAAGAAAGAAAGAGGCAACGATGATGGACAACGTTAACTCTTATAGTAGTTCTGCCGGTTAAATGTAGAATTGAGATAATTATTATAATTTGTAATTTATCGTAATAATTTATAGTGTATTTTCTTGTTTTAAATGAGGACAAATAACATCATAATTTGAATCTAAGAATTAATCAATAATAAACTTTTGCAATATCACCTATTGATAATCAATAAAGTGTTTTTTTAAAAGGTAATCAATAAAGTTGCATTACATATGTAAAATATGTGATTATATATGTAAAATCTTTCATAAAGAAATAATTATAAGAAATCCTAATAGTTTTATATCATCTTTTAATATAATAAAACAATGACTTTTGATAGATTTTATACAAAAAATTATCACATTCAATATATATTAATCCCTATAAATAAGTTTAATATTATTTATTTATATTATCTTTATTCACCCCGTATAGCACACGGGTTAGTATTCTACTATATATTGTATTACTTAGTCGCTTTTAAGCGTGGAAAACCGCGACTAACGACAAACGAGATGACAACGTTCAAGTAATTTTATTTTATTTAAACTAACAGAACCTTATCCAATTAATTCATGGTCTTTGATTATGAATTGATCGATCGAGATTAAATTTTGATCAACAGATAACATCTCAAATTTGACATAAAATATATGGATTAAATAAAAAAAAATATAATAATTATATATCCACAATCATTCACAAAGAAATAATTATAAAAATTTTATATATAAAATAGCCTTTTAGTATAATAAAATAATAAATCGAAAAAAAACTAATATATATCATATTATCCAATCGTTTTAAGCACAGTAAACCATGACAAACGACAAACATTATGACAGGATATTAATATCATTTAAAAAGTTTGATGGAGAATAAAGCAATTTCATTTTATTTAAACTAATAAAGTTTTATTCAATTAATTTATGGCATTTGATTATGAATTGAACGATCGAGATTAAATTTTGATCAAAAGTTAATATCTCAAATTTAATATAAATTTTTGGACCAAATAAAAAAATATAATAATTATATATACAAAAATTTTCATAAAGATATATATAGAAAATCGTAACAGTTTTATAGATGAAATCATCTTTTAGTATTATAAAATAAAAACTTAAAAAAAAGTATCACATTCAATATACATTAATCTATATAGAAAAGTTTAGTACTATTTATTCATATTATTTTTATTAATCCCGTACAACACACTAGTCACTATTACAATATATATCCTATTACTAGTCGTTTTTAAGCGCGGCAAACCGCGATAAACAATTTCGATGACAAACGGTATGCCGCGAAACTATTATCATTTAAAATTTTTAATGAATAATCAAGTAATTTTTTTATTTAAACTAACCGAATTATATCCAATTAATATATGATCTTTGATTATAAATTGAACGATGAAGATTAAATATTGATAATATTAAATTTATCATAACTATTTGATCAAAAATAAAAAAAATCTGAACATTCATATCTATAATTACAATCAAAAGTTAATATCTCAAATATAATATAAAATATTTAGACCAAATAATATGCAAAATATTTCATAAAGAATAAGTATAAGAAGTTCAAACAATTTTATATATGAAGTCGTATTTTAATATATTAAAACAATAACTTTTGATAGATTTTATCAAAAAAAAAACTATGACTTTCCATATACATTAATCTATACATGTAAGTTTAATATTTTTTTTTGAACTATCTTTTTTCATCCCGTGTAACACGGGTCAGTATTCTAATATATTCATAATAGAGAGAATTACTCAAAGGGTCACTTTTCATTGTTTTTAATGTACAAATACATCATAATATTTTTTTACCCATAAAATCATTTTTCAAAAAACTATATAATTTTTTTCGAAACCTACCCTCCCCTACCTTAATAAATATACTTTTCAAGACTCTAATTTTTTATCAATTCCATGTTGCCTGTCTCTTGACCCATATTGACCTTCTCCATTATCACCAAAACGCCATTGATACGACTCATGTAACATTACCGTCGACGATGAAGAATAAGGAAACATCGTGATTGCATCATTGTCGTTCATGAAGTTTGCCTCTATCTTTGTCCTCGGAGAACAGAGAAGTGTGGAGTATCGATATCATCATCATTGTCGACAAATTTTGTCGCTTGAAAATAAGGAAACTGATGAGGATCGACATCGTTGGTGAACAGGGAAGCATTGAGGGTGGATAGACATCATCATTGCTATTGACAATGTTCGCTACCATTGACTTGTTTATGTGTTTGCTCATGTCAACGACAAGAATATACTCCTCATCGATGTCATCAATCAAGTATGTCGTTCATTCGTAATATAATTCAATCCAAGTGCAGGCGTGTTATATTTTCAGTAAAGACATATTACATTTTATTAAAGGCGCACATCAATTTTAATGAACACGTACTATATTTTTATTGAAGACGTACTGCAATCTTGTTTAAGACGTTCATTAAAACTTTTTTGAGTGTGTTACGTCATTTGATGATGACGATAGTCGGCGAAGAACGCAACGGATGAAGAAGATGAATGAAAATTATGTGAGTAAAATTAAGATTATTTTGTTTACTTCCTTTCATAAAAAATGTGTAGATTTATTTTATTTCATTTTCAACATTGATTTGATTTCATTGAGGATAAATTTGGAAGAATCTTAATTAAATTTGAAAAAATCATTTTTAGCATAATTAAAACAAGTTGATTGCTTCATAAATAAATAATATTTAAAAAGTGCATGTATATGGAATTCTTTCTATATAATATTCACTATGTAAATTTAGATTTATTTTATTCCTTTTTCTACACAATAACTTTTTTATGTCTTCCTTTATTCCTAATCATGTAGTTTCTTCATATCACAAAAGATACAACATATACGTATTTTATATTATTTTATATATGCATAATACAAGTCTCGTTTTCATATTAAATCACGTCTGATCGTCTCATAATATGTAATAGATTGAAATACGTAACTTACATAACCATTGATGTTTCACGATAAATTTATAAAAAATTACGTTTGAATGTCGTTATACACGTGTCAAATTTTACATCGACACACGTATCAAATCAATCCATATATATGTATTTTATTTTATTTAAAATAATATTTAAAAAGTGGTTGTATACATCAACACGTGTACCAAATCAATCCATGTATATGTATTTTATTTTTAAATAATATTTAAAAAGTGGATGTATATGGAATTCTTTCTATATAATATTCACTATGTAAATTTAGATTTATTTTATTCCTTTTTTCTATTTCAATTCTCAACTACACAATAATTGTTTTATGTCTTCTTTTTATTTCTAATCATGTAATTTCTCCATATCACAAAATATACAACATATATGTATTTTATATTATTCTATATACATAATATAAGTCTCGTTTTTATATCAAATCACATCTGATCGTCTTGTAATATGTAATAGGTTGAATTACGTAACTTATACAACCATTCATGTTTCACGATAAATTTATAAAAAATTACGTTTCAACGTCGTTATACACATGTCAAATTTTAAATCGACACACATATCAAATCAATCTATTATATTTTTTTCTGATCATAAGAAGTAAAACTTTATAAATATGAAAAAATTATAAACCAATCAAAAAAATTCAAAACGAGAAGATAAATATTAACAAAATGCACAAAGTACAAAAGGCTTGGCAAGCGACTTTAAAAGTGTACTTAAGAAACATGCCAAACTTCAACATGTTATACTCACAATGCATCACCTCCGCCGCGCCCTCGCCGGCGCCACCCACCACCACCACCGCCTCACCCTCTCCGCCACCCTCACCACCGCCACCACCAAATTCACAGTGTCTCCTCCAATAAAACCCTGGCCAAAAACCCTAACCCCGACCCGCCTCATCTCCCTCCTCAACCGCACCCAAAACCTCGACCTAGCCCTTCAAATCTTCCACCACGCCGCCCACTTCCACCCCAACTTCTCCCATACCTTCCCCACCTACCTATTTCTCGTCTCCCGCCTCGCCCGCGCCCGCCTCTTCTCCCAGGTCGAAACGCTCATGACCCAGTTGAAGAACGATCCCATGGTTCAATGCTCAGAAATTGTATTTGTGGTCCTGATTAGGAATTACGGGTTGGCGGGGAGGTATGGGGACGCGTTGAGGTGGTTTGGGAAGGTGTCGGAGTTCGGGGTGAAGAGGACGGGGAGGTTATTGAATTGCCTGCTGAATGCGCTGGTGCAGTGTAGGAGGTATGATTTAGCGGGGGAATTGTTTAGGGTTTGTGGGGAGAGGTTTGGGGTTGAGCCTAATATGGGTTCTTGTAATGTGGTTTTGAAGGGTTTGTGTAGGAAAGGGGATATGAAGGGTGCTAGGAAGGTGATTGATGAGATGCCCAGGATGGGATTTGTGCCGAATGGGGTGAGTTATACGACCTTGATGGGTGGGTATGTCGGGGTCGGGGATGTGGAGGGGGCGAAGTGGGCGTTCGGGGAGATTTTGGATAGAGGGTGGAAGCCGGATGTGATGACTTATACGGTGTTGATGGACGGATATTGTAGGAGCGGGAGGTTCGTTGATGCGGTGAGGGTGATGGATGAGATGGAGGAGAACAGGGTTAGGCCGAATGAGATCACATATGGGGTTATGATCGAGGCGTATTGTAAGGAGAAGAGACATGGGGAGGCATTGAGTTTGCTTGGGGATATGATTGAGAGGAGGTATGTGCCTAGCTCAGTGTTGTGTTGTAAGGTGATTGATGTGTTGTGCGAGGCGGGGAAGGTTGAGGATGCGTATGCATTGTGGAGGAGGCTTCTGAGGAAGAATGTTACTCCGGATAATGCTATTTCAAGCACGCTGATCCATTGGTTGTGTAAGGAGGGGAAGGTTTCGGAAGCTAAGAAGTTGTTTGATGAGTTTGACAGGAGCTCGATCCCGAGTGTCTTGACTTATAATACTCTCATCACGGGACTGTGTGACCGCGGGCAGCTGTGTGAGGCAGGACGCTTGTGGGATGAGATGGTGGAAAAGCGCTGCTTTCCTAATGCTTTTACATATAACATGCTTATAAAGGGATTCTGTAAAGCAGATAAGCCGGAGGAGGGCGTCAGGGTTCTGAAGGAGATGATACAGAAAAGATGTCCGCCTAACGAGTCAACATACTCGATCTTGATTGAAGGATTTTGTGATTCCGGGTCGCTAGAACAAATCATGGAGTTGCTGATTCTCGCTGTGAGCAATGGTGTTAGAGTTGATGCCAATTCTTGGAGACTAATTCTCTCTAAGGCCATTGGGAATGTCGAAACTGGTGCAATGCTGGACGATAGAACCTTGGAGGACAGTGTTACGTAAATGACATCACCTCCTGTGCATTACTCCTGATGCTCGAGAAGAATATGATGGGAGGACATTGGTGTGTTACTTCAGCATGCAGTCACCGCGTCCAGACATGTCGATCCATGCTCGGAACAAGGAAAAAAGAGTTCCCGACTTCGAGTCCCTATTTATTGTACAGGATGTATACCTTCATGTGATTGTACAACTTCACGTCAGATTGTATGACGAACTGATTCTTTTATTAGGTGTGTCAATGAAAGTTGAATGTTTCTGATGTTCTAGAATTTTGGCACAGCGCATGGTAACTCTATCTGATGTTTCTGAGTTGAAGAGCAAGTTATGATTTTCGGACTCGGAGTCTTGGAACTCCATCATTGGAATTTCTATTATGGTACTTCAACGACAAAGATAAAATCAATCTAGTTGAGATACAATTGCAAGTTCACATCACCTTTAGAATCGGACAACTGTGGCTAATCTTTGACAAAGGTAGCGATATCGAATTCTGTATCAAATGCATTGGCAGCGGCTTCATTCTCCCATTGCAGTGCATTCCACCAGTTCTCTTCAGTCCAAATCTTGATCTTTGTCCCCTCGGCCCTTCTCTGGTCCACAGGTAGGCTCTTGAGCCGCGGACAGCCTATTACTATTACTTTGTTTAAGACAGGAAAAGGAAGAGCTTCGTCACAAATGCTTGTCAACTGTGGCAGGTTTACTAACCATAGCATCTTGAGCTTTCCGAATGGAGTTGGAGTTTCTCCGCCACTGTCTACAAGATCAGCCGTTGCTAGTACCTTTTCGAGTCCTTCGCAGAACATTATTTCTACGAATTCTAGGTTTGGAGCGAAGCACATGGCAGTCAGGTCTTTCAGCTTCGGACAACTCCGAACTTCTATCACCAGGAGTTTCTTGAAGCATGGCCATTGCTTTATCGTCGAGCCACGGGCAATAATCGTACCACTGGCGTTTGCATTCTGTGTTTCTGTCTGTGTTGTAATACTCAAGGATGACAAGTTTTCACAGTCGGATATAGAAAGCCACTGCAGGTTCTTTGCGACTTCCAGGAATGTCATGTCTAGCGAAGTTGAATCCTTTAGAAGCTGAATGTACAGACCTTTTGTGCAGATCATCAAATCTTCAAAGCTTAGAAATACACTGAGTGCACGGTCGCTTCTAAGCATGAGATCCACCACAATCAGGTTCCTAAGTTGTCGAACTTCTTCTATCAATAGCTCGTTTCCTCCCGATATTACATTGTCTTCCTCTGTTTGATCAGTTGACCCACATCCAGCCATTCTCAGCACTTGCAAAGCTGACAAGCTCGACAGCACATGCCGAGGAATCACAGTCAGCTGTGATGTACCCGTGATGTCCAACACTTTCAGCTTCACCAAGTTCCTTAGCTCAACAGGCAATCCTCTGATTCCAGTAAACTCTAGGTTTATATTCTCCAAGGCGACGAGCTCACAAACCTCCAAGGGCAGTTCCATGAGGCTCTCGTTATTGGACAAATCCAATACTCTCAAAGCGCCCATGGATGAAAAGAAACCAGGAGCTATTTTTGTAAGGCAGTTATGGCCCAGGTATAACGCTTCGAGGTTAGGACACACCGGTTCTTCTGTTATTTCCTCGATCTTGTTGTTCATTAATGAAACTACTCTAGCATTGTTCCATTTTCCAACTCGAGAGACCTTTCGGAGTCTCAATCCAGCTTCCACCAAATACATATCCTTTTGCTTTCCGCATTCTGATGCAACCCATAGTATCATATCACGAACCACATCGTGCAACCTCACGTTTCGTTCGTCCTCAGCCGCTACCTCCAACAGACACGTGCTAAGAAGATTTCCGATGATGTCATATCCATGGTTCTCATAGTCGTCTGCAGCATCATGCTCACATAGAAGACCTTCTGCGAACCACTCGCCTATCAACCTGCGTTTGGTAACTTCAGAACTTTCTGGATGCAGAGCGAGACGCAGGAGGCAAGCCTTGATGGCATCATTGGGTAAACTATCATAACTGAACTTTAAAAGCAGATGCACCTCATTTTTCATACCTGCAAACTCTGATGCAGATCTTCGTAATGTTGCTATCGCATGCGACCATTCTTCAGGAGTCTTCTTCGAGGCCATTGCACGACCAACCGTGACTAGCGCTAGTGGCAGACCGCCACACTCTTTGACGACACCTTTAGCTAGCTCAATGATCTCGGGACTATTGACCACGTCATCATCACGAATCTTCTTGCAAAACAGCTCCCATGCCTTGTCGGGATCCAAGCATCCTAATTTGATCTTCTTGTGAGCCTCCATTTGGCCGCATAGGATCTCTGATCTCGTCGTGAACAAAATCTTGCACCCGTTAGCCTCATTCGGATATGGCACTCCGACCTTCAAAAGATCAAGCCGCTCCCACAGATTATCCAACATCAAAACGAACTTCTTCCCATTCAAGACACGAGATATGTCTTCGCACTGATCATGCTCGCTCATACTCGCCAACGTCCCTTCATCCAAACCCAATTTCTTCCCAATGCTAAACCTGAACCTCTTCAAGGGTTGGTTTCTCTTCACATCAATCCATATAACATAATCAAAATCGTTAACAGAACTAGCCAACTTGTTATGTATTTCCGTTAAAAGGGCTGTTTTTCCAACACCTCCCATGCCATATAAACCAATCACTCCTACATGATCATCCTCGAAAAATTTCCAAATCTCCTCGAACTCAGTCTCAACGCCAACCAGTGGCTCCGAGGGCCTCACAGTTGCCGGTTTCGTGGCCAATCTCTCGCCTACAACATCAAACGAGACACCTTTGCTCGCTAATTCATCTAACTGGCCCTTCTTTCCAACTAACTTCTTACCGAACTTGTACCGCCCCACGGTACCAGGAAAGCATCCATTGTTTCCATTAGCAGCTTCGACGAGAGCACGAGCTTCGGACAAGGAATCATCGACTAATGTAAGCCATGCTTGTACTACGTCTAGCCGCTTTACGTTGCCTCCATGCTCGGCCACTTCAACTCTTCTCTGCATGTCGTTTCTTACCGCCTCTAGCTCATTCAAAGCGGACCTCAGATCGTCGAGCTTGTCGGGCAGACCTCTGAGGTACCCTGCTTGGTTAGATATGTAAGTGCATCCTTGAGTGATCAAGGAATCACCGGAAATAGAGACGGAGAAAACGTTGCCCATAAGTAGCCGAGACGATCAAGATTTGATGTAACGAATCACGAAGGAATCTCTATTTTACATAATGTAATGAAAGTGCTCAAGAAGGGCGGAGTGATCTATGTAGGGAAAACTTTTGTAGAAACCGCTGGTCGATGAAGGGCTACTATTTCAGATCAAATGCAGTGTTATGCGGAGACTTTTCTGGTCAATGAAGGGGGCAGACCCATAGAGCTATTCACACTGTCTAGAAACCAGAAACTGCGGATACTGGGACAAACTCTAGTAAAAGCTCGAGATAGGCTATTATTTTTATCTATCTTACATAGATCTTTTGGTTTTGAAATATGAACTATATATTGTCCCATCTAATCATACTAAACAATTATCATAATATATTTTAATCTATCGATATTGATATTTTATCGGTTTTATCGGAGTGATATGCAAATGATAAAATGATGTCAATCATTTGTCAGTATGTGGATGCAGGATAATTGAATGTATTTTCTTTGAAACAATGAGAATGACTTATTTTTTATCGGCTGCTAGAAGGCATTGACTTTGAAATTAGGATCCAATCATGGAGTTGCTATTTCTTGTTGCGAGCATAGCTAGCCCGTGTCATTTGGCGGCAGAGTTAATGCCCATTCTTGGAGATACATTCTCTCCAAGGCCATAGGCAATATTGATTCTGGTGCAATCCTAGGTGATATTGTGGTAATCCAAAACTCAATCAATTTATTAGAATAATTAAGTAAGATGGATATGATGATAAGGAGTATACATATTATTATTATTTTTATAATTATGTTATAAAGTTAATTCTTTTTAAATATAAATGAAAGAGAAAATAAATAAATAAAATAAAACAGAATCCATGATCATCTTCAATTACAAACCCTATCAACTCCATTTCTTTGTAGCTTCTCTTTCTCTCAACCAAACCATATCATCATCCTGAAATCATCGAAGAAGATTCGGGAGATTTCACCATTAACGCATAACAATCAATTCCAATCAATTCTATAACGACTCCTTCCATGTTTGGTGAATCGTTATTGATCATCTTCTACGTTCTAACATTGGTTTCATTGATATTTACCTTTGATTTATAATTAAGATTGATTTGAGGAGTATGGTCTTGATTTTAAAGGAAAAAGATGAAACTACATTTTGATTTCTATTGGCTGATTTTGGAAAATTCGTGGAAACTTTCATGATTTGAAATAAAATCTAAATTTAGTACATTATAAAGATTTGGATGTTTACTTTCTAATGGATTTTACAGAATATCATTTTAAGTTGTGGATTTTGAGTTATAAATTTTCGACGACAATGCAAAATCCGTTGCACTTTTTTTAAAAAACAATGAGATAGGGTTGTAGAAGATTGGTGAGTTAACTTCAGCGAGCAGCCGCTTAGTCCATTGCTGTTGATCTGTGCTTGAAATAAGGAAAAAAAAAGGTTCCCGACTTCGAGTTCCCATTTACTGTACAGGATGTATAACTTCATGTTATTGTACAACTTCATGCCAGATTGTATGACCAACAGATTCTAATGCACGAATGACAGCGTGGCTCACTCAATTTGGGTGAAAAGTTTGAAAACGTACGACTTCAAATCAATTAGGAAAGCTGATTCATCGTACGATTAAGATAAAACAAGTCTTCAAAGACTAAAATCATAATTTTATTCAATTCTCAAATCTATCGTTGATATGGTTACAAGATCTCAATTTATAAGTCTTTTAGAAATATTCTGGACCAATAAGTATATTGACTAACTCATTCATGGGCTTAGAAAAACTAAAAGACGCTAACTAAAGTTTGACCTCTACAATGAAAGTTAATAATGACGAAAACGATGCTCTGCATCAGATTCTTTTATTAGATGGGTCGATGAAAAAGTTGAATGTTCTGATGGTGGAGAATTTTAGCACAACTTATGGTGACTCTATAGTTAAAGAGCAATTTATGATTTTCAGATTTCGAGTCTTTGGAGCTCCTCCATCGTTCCGGGGGCTTGTTGAACCAAGGCGGAATCATTCAGGACTGAATCAAGTTATCATATAGTTTTCATGAAGCTAAATGTTCTCGGCAACAACCCGACAAATCAAAGGGTGTTTCCATTTGCTGATCTCAATGTAGAAGTCCTATAAACGTCCATATCCACGACCAAGACATATTTTGTTGACATGGCCGAGCTACACTAATGATGTATTTGAGAAAGAAAACGATGAAAGAATCTCAATTACAACTTCGTGCGAGCAAGATCTTCTTAGTAACAGAATGCTTTTTAATACGTGACGGGAGGAAATCAACAAGTAACTAGGGGATCATCCCCACCTCATATGTTAACCCGCTCAATCAATTTATCTAAAAACGAAGAAAGATCAAGAGATCAAAACCTGTACTTTACGATTTTGAATACACAAATCATTGATTCTGAAATTTCATTATAAAATCCCATAACTAATAAAGATGACCTACTTCAAAATCAGTCTTGTATTTGCTTTTAACATGGTGATTTTACTTTGCGTTTTGATCCACATTCCTTATTGTTAGAAGTAAACGACTCAAGTCAAGTCAATGAGAATATTTGACATAATGCTCCCAACTGGTCAAGCTTTATGAGCTAAGCAGGAGAACATTTGTTGAACCAACACTTCTCTATATAGTCATACTATCTCTTCTTTTTGGTAACTTACAACTTAATTACCACAAGTGAAATTTCATTGGAAAAGATACTCAACAATTATTTTATGGTAGGTCAATGTCAATGCTCAAAGTGAACGTTGTCGTGGACCGGCCTGTTGATATAACATTATCAGTGGCATTATAGGTTTTTGCTTGGATATGAAGTTTACTAAAAACATTATATATACTAAATCATTTTAGGTTAGCCTGTAAGCTTTATACCACCAAACCATGGTTAGGTTATGGACTAAGCTAGTTTTAGGTAGTATTCTATGGCCCTCGATGGAGAGATTTTGTGCAAATTTCATTTATATCGATGGGTTTCTTGTCAAGCATATAACAACTTTTTAAAAGGAAAAAGGAAAAAAAATTAATAAAGCAACAGCTAGTCCCTTCTCTTCCACAAGTATATACATTGAAGCTGAGTTTCAATGCCAGTAGCGGATAGAAAATAAGTTACCATACCGTATTTATTTCTACAATCGCTTAGTTTGTGTATCATGCAAACGTAAGTAGCTCATGTCCCATTAATCAAACATATTAAACCATGTTTTTGAATTCGATCTCAATGGATACTACTCTCTTCCAATTATCATACAAGTCTAATGCATATCTAATTATATAATTTTTTTTCGTGTCGAACCAATTTTATATCAAATCATCGTGATGACAAAAGATAAATCTAATACTCTAATTTAATACATATCTATTCATCATGATTCTATCTTTATTTTAAAAAAAGCTTCTATATAATAATAAAAATAAATTAAAAAATGAAAATATCATCACAATCTCGCATCGTCCCCATGCATATAAGAAGAAAACAAAATTTACAAAATATCAAAATGTCAAAAAAAAAAATTTAAACAAAAATTGCAAAATATTAAAATGAAAAAATAAAACCAAAACAAAATATCTAAAGTTAATAAAAAAATCTTTAACAAAACAATAGGAACTAACCTAAAAATCAAAAAATAATTTAAAATATATTATCTATTATATATACAGCTATCCAAAATGATTCATTATTAATTTATCATAATTTAAAGTTCAAAATATATTATATGTCATATATACATATCTCAATTAGTATTTTGAAATATTTATTGATATTATGATTTCTTATCCCATGCAACGGATCAATATTCTAATACTAATAAATATTACTCCATATTACTACTTTGATTCTGGTTTTACAACTTATACTAAGAATCAAGAAAACTTGGAATCAAACAAAATTTGGAATCATTTGCTTGTGTATTCAAAAGCAAATGATCTTATTTGGAATCATTTGCTCCCTGAAATCAACTATGACATCTATCTAATCTTATTTTATAGTTTCAAATAAATTTTCTCATACATAATGTTTGGATAATGGTTTATTTTATATTTTTGAATTTAAAAAAGCTAAAAAATCAATCTCCAAAAACCACCACCAAACCCTCGGACACTTTATTTCAAGATTAGAAGTTTACCCGTTACTTATCAAAACCATAACAAAACATGTTCGTGCATTGACAAGTACATTGTTTTTTCCACCGTATCAAAGATGTGATGAGGCCACCACCTTGACAATGTCTATCTACCCTACTCCTTTGTCTTTTTCCATTGTTCTTCTTACAATTATTATTATTCACCTTTGTTTTCATTTGATTCTTTCTACGTTTCTGTTTTTTCTTCCACTAGCCAATTTTCCTAGAAACGTCCCTCACACCCTCCATTTTTATCTCAATCATACTCCCAAAAGACCCACCCCAAATTTGTTTCGCTCTATAAGTTTCTCATTTGGGGTTTTTTATTCTGCTCATTTGGGTGCAAAAATTTCTCTCCTTTCAGGTACGTTTCTTGTGTTTTGGGGTTATGGTTCACTGCCCAGTTGATGAATTTAGAGTTTGATTACTGCCCACTTTGTTGATTTGTGCCAATTTTGAGCTGTTGATGGTAGTAACTTGTCATGTGATTTTAGTGATTTGTTTGGGTTTCTAGTTAATTTTGGAGTAATTAGTTACTGATCAGTTTAGTTATGGTAGGTTCTTGGGTTTTGATGAGTGCTCACTCTCTGTACGATTTTTGGGTTTAGGGCTATAAGGATGATTGTGAAATAAACTTATGGACTTTTGCTTGCGAATCATTCTGGGATATGTTGTTTGGTTAATCTTCTATGATTTTGGTTCATGGGTTATTGGGTTTGTGTTTGTATATAATTTGGGGGCAAATTTTTTGGCAATTGATTCATTTGAAGCAGAAAAGTTTACATGGTTAGGTGTGCAGTTCAGAACAAGTATGAAAAATTAGTCTTAGTTGAAATCGTGTTTTGAATAATGGTTGAGTAGTTTATCCCGAGTCAATGTCGAACGGAAAGAATCAACTCTTTCTGAAAACAGACGTAGGATGGTTTGTACACTTTATAGTAGCTCTGTAAGCAAAGGCGATTATGGCCAGAGTGATGTCTTAAGCATAGAAAATGCGGTCTCCGAGTTAAACGACGATAACTATGTGCATTTCTGGGGAAGAGATATGACTGAAACATTACCAAGCTTTGTATATAGAAGTCGATAAAAAGCGAGGAAATATAAATGGACCAACCAATAGAAGATGTTTTCCAGTATGATTTGAGAACTGTGGTTGGGCAGATCCTTGATCCAGAATGTCTCTTGGGGTACATAAATTGTGCCTAATAGACATCAGCATATATGTTTTGTCTGAGTTGTAGCTTACTTGCTCACCTTGTGGTGAATTCATTATATGGGGAATGGAGGTATCAACAAAACATGCCTGCCTCTTTGTATCTGAATATGTATCCATGAGGTAGACTTGTCCAATGAAGGCGCCACAGTAGTTTATTGCCTTCAAATCTTATTAGATTGAAGTGCATTCCTTCCTCTTTGCAGGAAATAACATTCGCAACGTACAATAAGCTCTTGTTGAGCAACTCTTTACAATAGAATATGGGCGAAGTACTACAGTAGTGCTTGTATTCATCTTGTTCATTAAGCTCAGTATTCACCAGAAAGTAGACCAATGGCTGGCTTTAGTTGGATTGTTCCTTTAAAGTTTGAAGCTTTAATCCTAGTAGCTGGTGCATCTTTTTGACCACAAGCATCTACTGATTCTTCAGGTTTGAAGGAATGGGTGTACATGATGGATATGTATAACAGCAGAAGTTAAAAATTATGAATTACCCAAAGCCAAAGTTTGTAAGGTTAGTCGTTCTTCTCCTAAGAAACCTCATATCAAGTTTGCCCCACCTAGCAGATCATTAGACATATGTGATTCTCTATGTATATCCTTGCTTCAATATCATATTTCTTAATTTTGGTCTACCAGATTTGAAGAATGGGTTCCACAGAAAGGTTTAGCTGGAGAGTTCGCGAGTCAAGATGAAATTCGGCCAAGTAAATTTAAAAGAACCATAAGTTCAATCTCATCGATCTTCTGGAAAGGACTGCAATCGTTCTTTAGAAGTATACACAATGTTGTGAGATCCCCACGATCTTGGTCTCGGAAGAAAATCAACCTTCATGCCTTGTATAGGATAAAAGTTCTAGATCCTCAGGGGGCATTCCTGCAGAAGTGGAACAAAATCTTCGTACTGTCATGCGTAGTTGCAGTTTCATTAGATCCTCTTTTCTTTTATATCCCCGTGATTGACGGTAATCGTTCATGTTTGGGATTGGACTACAAGCTGGAGGTCACTGCTAGTGTCTTGCGATCCTTCACAGATATATTCTATATACTTCACATCATCCTCCAATTTCATACTGGTTTTATTGCTCCTTCCTCTCGGGTATTTGGTAGAGGCATCCTGGTGGTAGATAAATGGGCGATCGCAAAAAGATATTTGCTCTCATATTTTTGCGTCGACATTCTTGCTGTTCTTCCCCTTCCTCAGGTATGTAAAAACATCATGCAGCAGTGATAAAGACGGTTATGTTCTTTCATCGACAGCTTGAATGCTTATTTTCAGGCTGTGATTCTGATAATACCAAAATCGGGAGGTTCAAGAGCTTTGAAGACGAAGAACTTGCTTAAATTTATTGTGGCTTTCCAGTATGTCCCTAGATTTCTTCGGATTCTTCCTTTATATCAAGAGATCACCAGAACCTCGGGCATTTTAACAGAAACAGCATGGGCCGGAGCAGCAGTCAATCTTATGCTTTACATGCTTGCTAGTCATGTGAGTTTGAGCACATTGCTCCTTTACCTTGTAAATCTTTTCATAGTTACATTTCGCTAGACAGTTCTATCTTTTAGTACATGTTGCCAAATATTATGTTCAGAGCAAATGCACATAGTAGTCGAAGTAATCACTTTGAGTACCACGGTCAAATATGTGTTAATAATGACAGTTTACATTTCTCCGTGTTATCACCTTATGTTCCATATCGTGCTTTTGTAGGTACTTGGAGCATTTTGGTACTTATTTTCAATCGAGCGTGAGACTACATGCTGGAGCAAGGCATGTAAGAAGCAACCAGCATTATGTATTTCTGCTGACCTGTACTGCCATGCAAATTCTCAAAATAATACGTCATTTCTTGGTGACTTATGCCCTGTGGCAACACCGAATACCACTCTCTTCGATTTTGGAATGTTTCTTAATGCCCTTCAGACTGGTGTTGTGGCGACTACTGATTTTCCGAAGAAGTTCTTCTACTGCTTCTGGTGGGGATTGCAAAATCTGAGGTTAGTTACCATGGCCGGGATATGTTAATTCTCTTGGTATCATAGTTTATCCCCAAGGTTAAGTACAAGTTTTGAAAATTGATGTTGGATAATGGCCATTGGTATCTTTCGCTTTTGTTCGCTATTGTACTTCTGATTAAGAAAAATGTATTTCAGGTTCTGATGTATGGTATCCTTCTGATTAAGACCATAGTAGTATCATGTGTAACCTATTCTGAAATCCCTTTGCTTCTTTTGCAGCTGTCTCGGCCAGAACCTTCAGACCAGTACCTACCTTTGGGAAAACTGTTTTGCCATTTTGATATCCATTGCGGGCTTGGTGTTATTTGCTCTCCTCATTGGTAATATGCAGGTAGGTGACGTATGCTTCTTATGGGCATTAGTAAGAAAGACTTGCATACAATTCTGAAGTGGAGGAGAAATGAATGAAAGAAATCATGAGAGCCATATCAAGGTGTTCGAATTTGATCTATATTAGCATTCCAACTGCTCTGTTGGCTTTTTTGAACCCAATGTCGTTCTTAGATGGTCATGTTGACAGTGCAAATAAAGTTGTAGGTTCTGTATTTCATGCTTGCTTCACAGTATCATTGTCTCTTAATAATGAACCATCGTTTTTCTTTAGAATCCAAATTGCTGAACTTAGCCTGTGTTGAGACAGACATACCTGCAATCTACGACAAGAAGATTGGAGGAGATGAGAGTGAAAAAGAGAGATGCGGAACAATGGATGGCTCACCGGCTACTCCCGGAGAATCTCAGAGAAAGAATAAGAAGATATGAGCAGTACAAATGGCAGGAAACCAGAGGTGTCGACGAGGAGAACTTAATCTATGGTCTGCCCAAGGATCTTAGGAGGGACATAAAACGACATCTTTGCTTGGATTTGCTTATGCGGGTGGGAGCCCTTTTCTTTCTTTTTCGCCTTTTTGTTTGGTTGCTATTATGGTTTTGATCTAGATGTGTCGGTTTGATTTGGTTGAGCAGTCGATTTCATTGTAATACATTATCTTTCTGTGAAAGTATGTTTTCTATTTCCTAATTTGTGATCTGATGTCTCTTGTTTGTCTGTAAGGTCCCAATGTTTGAGAAAATGGATGAACAATTGTTGGATGCAATGTGTGATTGTCTCAAGCCTATACTATACACTGAGGAGAGTGTTATAATCCGTGAAGGAGACCCAGTCGATGAGATGCTTTTCATCATGCGTGGCAAGCTACTGACTGCGACCACCAACGGCGGGAGGACTGGTTTCTTGAACACTGCTGAGCTGAAAGCTGGCGATTTTTGTGGGGAGGAGCTCCTCACATGGGCACTAGATCCACACCCTTCATCAAACCTTCCGTCATCGACCAGGACGGTTGGGACGGTTACAGAGGTAGAGGGCTTTGCCTTGGAGGCAGATGACCTGAAATTCGTCGCCACCCAGTTCAGGAAGCTGCATAGCAAGCAGCTTCGCCACACTTTCAGGTTTTATTCGCAGCAATGGAAAACATGGGCCGCTTGTTTCATACAGGCAGCGTGGAGGAGGTACCAGAGGAAGAAGTTGGAGGATGCCCTCCGGGAAGAGGAAGGCCGGTTGCAAGATGCATTGGCTCGCCAAGGCGGAAGCTTGCCTAGTTTTGGGGCCATGGTCTATGCCTCGAGGTTCACTGCCAACATACTGCGTAGTATTCGTGAGAGAAGGAATGGTGTACGAAGGCCTAGGGTGCCTGAGAGATTGCCTCCTTTGCTGCTTCAGAAACCGGCAGAGCCCGACTTTTCTATTGAAGAGCAGTAGAAAATTGTATCATAGTACGCGATGTATTAGTGATTTGAAGGCAAATGGTTTGATTAAAGTGGCTATGGTCAGATGTGTATATATTTTTGTGTACCTGATGCAATTCTGCTTGTATCTTTAGTAATGCCAGTGAAAATTTTCAAATTTTGCCGGAAACATGCTCTATTCAAGATCGATCATCGAACAACTTAAAAAGCAATTATGAGACCAGTAGACCACGGAACAATAGAATTCTGTGAACATCATTTCTAATGATACGATAACACGTTCGAGACATCTAGCACCCCGAGCTGAAGGCCTCACAGGAAGGAGCCATATATGATAGCGCTAAGCTAACACAATAGAGCAACATGTACAATATTTTTAGTACATCAACCACGGATGACAATGATCAAAGCGAAATATTATTGAGAAACCGATGTATATATGGAATCGCTACGACACACCCTTTGCCGATGTTGATGAATCTCGAAGACTACTGACCTCCTTCCTCAAGAAAGTTGGCAAAGCAAAAGCCGCAGTATGAACCTGCCAATAGAACCACATCCAGCCAATATATCACTATTGATCATATGGATCGCGTGCAGGCAATTTCAAGCAAAGCAAGAAACCATACCTCGGAGTTATAATATCTGAGTTCTCGCCGATGATTCAATGCCCCTTCAATCTTCTCAATAGGATTGACAGGATGAAGAAAATCAACTGCCAGTCCCTCAGTCGAGCCAAGCAAAAACCCAATGACACCACTAAAAAGGCGACTAATCCCAAGTTAGCTCAAGGATGAACAGAAACATGATCAAGGTGTTCTTCGACCGAGCCTGATGGCAAGAATATACGTATAAGGGTAAAATACCTAGGATAGGTGGGCACACTCGCCCATGCATAATAAACGCCCCCTTTAAAGGTTAGGCGGCAAATCGACAGTGCTTCTTCAATGAGATGAGTATGAAGCCACAAGCTTTCAGTCATGCTGCAGAAGACACCACCAGGCCTCAAGGCTTTGGCTATACTCTCGAAAAAAGGCTGCTTAACAAGTTCCTGTGCAGGACCTATATGTGCCGAATAAAGAAAGGACTAAATCAGCATAAATTACTCTTAGTCCTGTTCGGAATGGTTCCCTCTGCAAGTCGAGGAAACATCTATTTGAAACAGGTTTCAGTAAGACACAGAACAAATGATCTTTTGAGGACAGAAACTACTATCCCTAACATGAAACCAAAACCATGAACATTTTTAGAAGGATATGTTCCTTCCATGCCTTCCTTATTGAAAAGCATGAAATTTAAGGGATAGATTATTAAGGTCATCATGACATACCCACAGGGTCCGAAGAATCAACAATTACTGCATCATACTTTCCTCGCGGTGCTTGCCGTAAAAACTCAGCAGCTGCAAACATCATGTGAAAAACGAAATAAGTTGTCCAAACTAGAAGCAGCAGCTACATGCTCAATGCAACACAAGGTAATGAAACACAAAAGACCATTTATTTCAAGCGAAGGGAAACAGGGCATTGAATTGAAGTTACCATCGCCAACGTGTAGTTGAACACGAGGGTCTTCAAATCCAACGGATAACTCTGGAAAGAACTTCTTCGAGACCTGAAAGATTTAAAGCTACATGAAGAACTGAAGCATCAACTGAATCTGGACATGTTACATACATAAGACGATTAAATCAGGTCCCTTACATCAATGACCATCTCATCGATCTCACATATCTCTATGAGTTCCACGGATTTGTGACGAGAGATCTCTCTGAGAACTCCGCCGTCACCACCACCTACAACAAGTACCTGCACTAGGATGTTAAATGGATCCAATATCACAACTTAATAAACCACTGCTAAAACCCAATAATTTGATCAGATACAAACTTTGAACATCTATGACTCATTGCTAACCACAAATTTTTTTTTCCATCACAGAGCAAAGCAAATAAACACAAAGAGAGGAACGGCCATATTACATTTTTGGGGGATTCGATGGAACAAAGAGGAAGATGAGTAATCATCTCCTGGTATGCACATTCATCTTTTTCGGTCAACTGAACCATGCCATCAAGTACAAGAACCTTGCCATAGCTTGTTGACTGCAAGACAAAATGTCAATAGTATCATTTAGTCACAATAGGCCCATAGTAACCTTTCATCAATTATATATAAGTGATTCTTCGGGGGAAAATAAAAATAAAAATAAAAATGACGGGATCAAGAAATGTCAAACCTCAAAAACAAGGACCTCTTGGTACTTGGATTTCTCCTTGAACAAAACCTGTTTCACTTCCAACGACTGCGCTTCTCCTAAATATCAAACAAAATTTTCTCTCAAAACGTAGATATAGTTGCAACCAGTTCCATGTCAGTCTTCTTGGACAGACATCACCAATAGATGAGTCCTATGAAATGTTTTGAATGAAAAAAAGCACATACCTGGCCACATTGGGTTGTTATAATAAAGCGTTTTCCCATCTTTTCCTGAAAAAGAATGTAAATTGGGTGAGAAGATCGCACAATGTTAGTGACACATATTTTCATCCATTTACTAGTTCAAAGGTCCTATTAACACTAAGTGATAGACAGCGCAACAATATTGGATAATGACCAGGGAACCGGGTTTCTGAAAACCACCCAGGAATAACATTGGGTATGGCTTCAGAGTCAAGAGCCAAAGGTTTGGCCTTCAGACAGCAAGAAGGAATTTTCTTCTCCGAACTGTCTCGGCAGACATCATTCCCCTTCCCATCCATAATCTTCTGGCATTCCAAACCTCTTCCTGCATCGGCCTCCATATCTGATCCTCTCCTCCTCCTGCGTCTCCAGTCTCTAAACCACAAAATTAACAACAAATTCAAAGTTCTTTAAGCGAAAGAGGAAAAAAAAGAGGTAAAGGGAAACTGGGACTAATCATGAGCAAATGACAATGAACCACCAAAGATTGAGAAATCAATAACAAGACCTGACAACTTGGAAAATAACCACAGGGACAATCACTTTATTGATACTAGATACCTAAACATATGAATAACTTCAGGTTTAAACAACACAATTGACAAGATTAGACACGAAAAATGTGATTGCCAATACCAGAACTAAAAAGGATGAGAAAACCGTCTTTGCCTCCACAATCCACAAAAGGAGTACCAAATCCTCCACTACGAAACAACAAGATTAGGTACAAAATCATACAAATATAAATCAAATCACAACTCATATCACAAAGAAAAAGGCCATGGAAAAAGAGAAAAGCTAGAGACCAAGTTGTCAAAAAGCAAGCAATAGCTTCAATGGCACCAACTCCTTCTACGTGAAGCAAAGCCATTATGTGCTTTGCACTACCTCAATAACATAAATTAACAAAGGGTAAAAAAGTATTGGCAAATGCTCCAATTCCAATATTCTTCTTTATCCTTTTGTCCTGGCATAACAGAATCAGATTCCCAAAACTTAGGATCAATGACAGATAACAACAATCATTGAAAAATGCAGATGATCCTCTCCTTAGGGTTTGAAACACCAACTTTTGCACAACTCCACAAACGCTTACACAAAAGCCTATTCATGGATTTTCAAATATCAGAAGGTCATCGCTATCGGCTGCAAACATACGGGCTTACCATTGCATGCTATGTTCCCTTTTCCTTTGCCTCCTACGAAACTACTCAGCATGCATTTTAATCCTAAAATGAATTGAGAATAAAAGGAGTAATTTATGAACTAAAATCATATAGGTGTAGCATTTCCAAAATTCAAATGTTGATTTCTCGCCGCTCCATCCATCCATGAGCAAAATCCATGCCTGCTTATTCGCAACCAAAACCTCGATCTACCAAAAGTCACTCCCACCAATTGGATAACGGCACCATCCCCGAACACCTGACCATAATCCGAAGATTTACATGGGCTGGCTAAACCCCACATAGACCCAAATCCTCTTTTCACCAAGATAACCATCCATGTTGCACCCACTTGCAAACCTTCAAACCCCACATCAAAACACCGTCCAACACCATCAAAACACACCCTTTATCCCCCAACAAACCGATAACGAACGGCTAGGGTTTAAGCCAAAAGGCCACAAACCCACCAAAATAAATCAATAACCCATCTCAAACCCCAAAATAAACACAACAAAATACAACAACCCAAATCAGCCTCCATTGCTGAAACGGAAACTAAAGCGTCATAAACGAAGAAACAAAACAACACAAAACTATACCTGGTTTGTGGAGGATTTTGGATGTGTATTGATCGAAGAAGGCAGCGAGGGAATAAGAGATTTATCGAGGGGTGGAGGCGTCGATGATGGACCAGTGAGCGTGAGGCGATGAAGACTAGCAGGTGAATACAAGGGTCGGTGAAAGGGACTTATCAATTGTACGAATGTATGAATTATGCAACGTTTTTGTTATGTTATAAGTTCGGTTATAAAAAGTTAGAGACATGCTTTGGTTAGAAGATTTTGTGATCATGGTTGGTGGAAATATAAGATTCATAACTGAAAGTATTGTGATCGTTGTTTTCTAAAATATAAGAGTTCTCTGCGAACAATAGTACACAATAACTTTAGAAAATATTTATTTGTTATTTTTGAACTAGTTAAAATTGTTCCTATAAACTACTCATGATCTTGTCATCAGAATGTTGCATTCGTCATGACATGTGCGTGTTGATGGCAAAGAATCAACGGAGATGAACTGATTTTGAATCACTTTGAAGAAGTTGCAACAATTCTAACGAACCCACACTGATATGAAGAACACGTAACTACAATGTATGTAAGCAACACGTATCACAAATTTGCTCAGATGAAAACCTTCAGACGTTACTAATGACGATGGTGAAATCTCATCTTCCCCTTCAAATAGGAGAAAAATGTTGTCAACATGAATCAAAAGTAGATATAAAGAGCATATACAAATTGTACGATTTCATAGAATAGACTATAGAATTGGAGGTCTTGAGCTACATGTTATGGATATTTGGAGACCTTGCATTGGTAACCTAATCAATTCTATCACATTCTTCTATGCAATAGCCAGCAAAAGTACTGATGGACACATTGTTTGTAACGTCTTGATGATTGCATTGTGGGTGGCCTTAGAATCTTAGACAAGGTGCACCAAATCAATAGACCTTACATCTAACAAAACAATCAGACCGCGACGTTTTTCTAAAAGTTAAGAATCCATTATGGGTCGTCTTTTCAGATATCCTATACAGGTATCGTAACATATGGACGAAGTCCAAATAATTAACAACTTTCCCTGTGATGACGAAAGATAAAAGGGCCAAGAACTTTACATGTTAAAGCATCGAACATTAAAAGAATCCACTAGCTACAATTAGTAGAGAACATAACATACCAACGAAACCCCGAAATGCTATAAAACCTTAGAACAGGGCGATTTCCTGAACTTCTTGAGCTGAACTACAATTACACTCACATTATCCATGCTACCCTTAGCAATCGCCAACTCCGTCAGCGAGGCAGCAGCTTCCGAAGCACGTCGCATGCTTCTAGTCTTTCCAGGCATCGTCCCCTCGACAACATCAACACACTCTCTCCGGATTCTCCCGTTGAGACAGCCCCTAACGACTTGGCATGCCACCTCATTGGAAACGAGGTCCCATAGTCCGTCAGTGGCGAGTATCAGGAACTCATCGTCGTTGGTTCTCTTGTAGACCTTCATCTCCGGTTGGGAAGTAACATATGGTCTCAGATAATGGTCACCTGCATATATGATTCGCGCCTATACAGTTATATTGCAAGGACATAAGAGCAAGATAAAGAATCTGATGATAATAATGCAGCACAACTAATTCACATTTTACACATACCTATAGATCTTGAAGTTGCCAGAACTCCAGAAATCCGAGGACCATACCAGTTAATCACCCTCCCGCCAGCAGCTTCAATACGATCTAGCTCGTCAGGTCTGTCAGGCTTGAACACAAAACAAAAGGAGTCAACTTTGAATCGCTGCATACCCGTGAAGCAAAAGACATTGCTGCAATGTTTAAGAAAATCCTCGAAGCAGGAAAGGCAAGTAGGATTTCTTCTCATCCGACTATGCACGCCACTAATAAAGAGCAACTTAAACTAATTACAAGCACACCACGGATAAAGAAAAACCAATTGTAAGGCTCATGCCGCAGATGATGCAACTACGATATGCCAATATGGTATCCTTTGTTTGATCATGCTTCTCTGGCCAGTTAAGGTAAAGCATCAGAAGCAGCAAATCCACCAAATGACACACAAAAAAATATGTTACTTTATATAGTTCCTAATGGCAAGTAATCGGCTCAATTGTTTGTTACTCGAAGTTAGTAGAAAGAAGCCACCTATACAAATCTAATCACTACGAAGAAAACGACGAAAGCGCTGCCGCGTTTAGCACTCGATCAACCTTCCAAACGAGAGTTACCCGCCGGCCTAGCTCGACACCATCGATGTCCCAGAGAAGTGGAACTTACCAAGAAAAGGTGAGCAAATCTTGAGAAAATATCTCTTCACTAAGGATTGATAAGGACCACTCTTTGGACACATAAGACTCCATCCTTGCTTGGCCTTCTCAAACTCTACGATCCACCAAACTTTTGATCACTAGTGCTTGCGAAAAGTTCATGACAATCATGTTTTCGGCTAAGAAGTGGTTGAATTCAGGACCGGTGTCAGCTTTGAGATTGACTTGCTTGATTGGTCCATGATTAGGTTCATCGTTTGCAATGGTAGGCAGATAGTATCCATCGAATGACTGATCTGCCGTCTAACAGGCATGTATATAGCATGTTAGCCGTCCACGCTATTCGTGACGGCTGTAAAAGCCGTTCAGCTTCAAAGCGAGCTGAGTTTACTAGGCAGAATCACAATGCCCTTCGTGTCACATCTGGCTGACCAAACTCACCAAACAAACACTATTTGTTACGGCTACAGACTGATTTCGAGCGCAAAATCCTGCAAGTAACTGATTACGAATTCCGTCATCAAGTCGTCTTAGACCTTCCATAACCAGTTGCCCGAGGACATGTTATAACTAGCGACGTCGAAACGTACCTTCACGACAAACCTTCCGTCGCTAGTACGTTAAGAATGATGTCAGGTGTCACATTGTTAAGGGCGGGCGAGAAAGTAACTGTAGACTGGGGAAAGTAGATATCACATTTTCCTTGGATGTAACGCAACAGAAGTTTCACGTTTCACATGTTGTAAAACATGTTGTCCTATAAGCATAACGAATAGGAACATCTACGATACCTAACTAATACTAATACCAAAACTAGGGGCAGCAATATCCTAACACAATTTTCGTTATATCCAAGCTCAGATGCGACGTATCAAAATCTTGAAATCTTTGAATCAGTGCTAGCAAACTATGACAAACTAAGATGCTGAAACCAAAACGAGACTCCACATCCAAACCATGTAAATCATATGAAGTTACTCAGGAAATCGAAGTCGGGTAGACAATTCATAAGCGATGCAATATAGTAGACAGAATGCCATCACTTAAATCTCCTAAACATAAAAAGCTTTGTGCTTCTTGTCTTGCGAAATCAATCTGAGACAAAATTTGCCTCGCATCGTCAGAAACTAAATTGACATGCATCAATTCAAAATCCTATGCTCTCATGTGACATAGTTTAACCTCTCTAATCTTCCTATAACTCAAACTCACTCGACTCAAATAATAAAACTCCAAAAAAATATTCATCCGAACAGAAAAGTATTATAATTTTTATGATGGACAAGCAGTTCAATACCTTATGATCCTCCGTCAAGGGAACCGCCATCCCGCCCCGTCCCATCACGGCCCTCGAATCCCCGCAATTCGCGACGACCACCTCATCCCTCCCTACCACAACCACCACGGCTGTGGACCCGACCGTCATCTCCTCCTCCACCCTCACCCCGTCCCTCACCTCCTCATCCATCCCCTCAAAACACCTCCTCATCACCTCCTCCCACTCCTCCTCACACTCCGCTGATACATCTTCGAGGATCCGGTGCATTCGATCCTTACAGGCCTCGGCAACACGTGCGCCGCCGTGGCCGTCGTAGACTCCGAAGAAGGAGAAGGGACGTTGTTTGTTGAACAGAGAGACTGTTTCTGATGTCACTGTGTCCTCCATCTCACGCCGGCGGCCGACGATGGAGGAGACGCCGTGGAAGAGGAGAGGGTGGTGTTTTGGGTGGGGTGTGGCGGCGTCATTTTCGCCGCCGGCAGTCATGGTGGTGGTGGTGGCAGAGGAAGGGGAGGGGAGAAGGTGGTGTATTTATTTACGAGGTATGGGTGTTTGATTTTTTGGGTTTGTTTAGTGGAGTTTTTGTTTTTTTTTTTCTCTAGAAGGAAATAAAAACAGATTGAATAGAAATTGTTGTTTAGAAGAAGTTGATAATGGATGGAATAGTAGTTGTAGCAAAATTGGAATGACAATGGATGAGAGGGTTTAATATGTTGTTATGGTTATTTGAAGGTATATAAGCATGATAGTATAATGTCATCCAGTTGATTCATTTTTTTTTACTTGTGATAAAGAGAATTTAATGATTTTGAATTGTCTGTGAAAATGATTGTAGCAAAATTGAAACCGCTATAGATGTGAGTATTTGAAGTGTTATTATGGTTATGTGATAATAACTTAGCATAATATAATCAATGTCATAAAGTTTATATGTTCTATTTAAATTACAACTGTTTTTTAAAAAAAAAATGATTGTTTTTTGATGATATACATGGTCCAAAACATCAATATATTTCTAACTTCTTTGTAGTGTGATCTAACGATTCTATGAAAATTGTATTTGATCGCCTTCTTCATCAAACAATCAAACCTAACCTTGCTCGAATCTATCATAAACCTCGATGAAAGGTCTAATTCATATGATTGATTTCATTCAACCGTACAGAAAGTATCTTTATCTTGCATTGATCAACCCCTTTACACTACATCAATTTAATGATAAAGACTCGTTGTACTACATCAATTTAATGATATTTATAATGTCTAAAGTGCAGATATTCTTGTTCAGAGGAGAGGAGGTCCACTAGAAATAACAATCATCTTTTCCCAAGTTTCTCAAAAGCATGACCATCAGATTTTTTCTTTTTTGTTATTGTTGGTACTCGAGTTCTATTTCATGAGGCACGTGGCTCTCAATTCAAACATCGGATCTCCGCCACGTGCCATCTCACCCGAGTCTCACCTGTTTCGCAGTTCTTTTTTTTTTTTTGTTCAGCCACTCACAGTTCTTCTTTTAAATCTCTCTGTACATCGAATAAACGTGGACGGCTGCGATTAAACTATTCCAAACACGAGGACACGCAAAGATCGAGTGAGTGTGGTAGTTTTGTACTTTAATTGTGGGGTCGTCAGAGTGTGTGGGCCCATGTTTGTTTATACAATTGGAGAAGATCCCCCGGCACGAGAATGGGGTACGTGGCGGGTTGGCGTGGTAATCGAGGAGAGATGCCAGAGAGGAGGGATGATGAATTTGGGGCTTTTCGACTTCTAGTGTGCCAAAATCGACCTAACACGTTGTTCGTTTCGTAGTACTCCTTCATCTCAACCCATATAGAACCGTATCTATGTGATTTTGATTTGTCCTCGTGATAAATATCATCCCTTATCAAAAATATCATAAAATATTAATCACAGTTCAAACAAAATCATATGAAAACTCGTTAAGTTTGAGCTCGTTCGATTATCAAATATGTCAAACACGAACAAAATTCTCAACTCAACTAATTTAACTAAATAAATGAGTTTTAGCATATCCTCGGTAGAGCTCAATAACAACTTGAAATGTATATTAATTAAAATAATTATATATATATATAATATAAATTATTATATTTACTAAAAATAATATGATACATGATTTTTTTTATTGAAATGAATTTAGCCTAAACAAAACCTTATTGAGTCTTTAAAAAAGCGAGTCGTAAATGATCTCTAATGAGGCCTACGTGAAGGAGCCTTTGAATAAGCCGAGCGAGCCGAGTCCTCAACGAGCTCAAGTCGAGTCGATTCTGAGCAGACCAAACAGCTACACGAGTTGTGACCGACTCAACTCGAACTCCTCTTGTTCGATTTGTTTTACACCACATGGTATATTCTAGTTATAAATCAATTACGAAAATTTATTATATCATTAAGATAAAAACTCTATTCTTTAAGCCTTGTTTGTCTAGATTTGAAATTGATCAACCATACTTCTAAGCACAATTTTCAAATTATGAGTTTCGTTTGATTGTTAGTTGTTTAACTGTTTTTAGAATTTAAATTACGAGATAAACCATTTAAAATAACTTATTGTGAAAATTTGAAAACATGTTTGGACCAAATAAATTCAAATTTCAACCGTTTCAAGATAAACACCAAAAGGCTCATTTTAAATTCACAATCAGCGTCACACCCAGTTATAAACATTTTTGTTCGTCCAACCAAACGGTCCCTCAAAATATACAAGAGGCACATGGAACCTTCCACAGGCCTTCGATTGAAAATTGATAACCTCGTAACTATAAAGAAACATCGAACGTCCGAATTCAACAGTTGAAGAATTCCTAATTCACATTAGAAAAATCATCGGATCCATGACTCATCTCCTAATGAGCGTCACATGTTGTTGGTCTACGAGGTGTTAACATTGTATGTCAGATTAAATATTGGGACGAAAGTCGGCATATACTAATACATAAGTCCTAATCTGGTTGAAACCATACCATCGCAGAAATGCTTAATATACAATGGTCGATGTGTATATTATCGACCATGATGGTAAAAATCGATTAAATCTAATAAACAATCTTTCTTCAACGTCACGTTAAGAAATCTGACACTTATGGAGGATATCAGGAATTTCGATGGTTATCTTTGCCTTGACAACACGGGGCTGTCAGTTCAAAGAATAACGCACCAGGACAACTCGACTCGTCAACTCTTATGACTCCACAGAAAGCAAAAATAATTCTGGACTGAACAAAAACGCCAATTGTTCCTCATCTCTTCATCTGAACATTACATCAACTGATCACCAGTAATCGTTGCAAGAGCACGATCCGTCTCTGAAATGATGAAACCGATTCGAATCCCTCACAATGATTTCCCTCCCCGTCGACTTTGATATGTACTTCATCACGTTATGACAATCCCCGCATACTCTCAGGTTCTTGAAGATCCTGATGGGTTTTGACAAGGGCGTGCTTATAAGGCCGAATGCAACTGCTATCTTCTCGCTGTGTTGCAGAAGATAGAGCTCTTTCTGTTCTTCCTCCATTTCATGTAGCACGAAATCTGTGTTAGGGACATAACCCATCTCCTTGATACGAGTGACCAATGTGTCCAACTCTTGGTAGATTTGCTCGGCTTGAGGATGTAATGCATCGCCAACATAGAACTTGTGGACTCGACTCGCTACCTCAATCCAGCTGTATCCGGCTTCCTTGTTCAGGTTCTCTTTTTTCATGTGTTTTCTTATGTTCAGGACTTGGTCCCATTGACCCTT
The DNA here is from genome assembly GCA_001925005.1 of Drosera capensis. NCBI lineage: Eukaryota > Viridiplantae > Streptophyta > Magnoliopsida > Caryophyllales > Droseraceae > Drosera > Drosera capensis. Next base: position 134,524 of record LIEC01011473.1, on the reverse strand, counting down.
GGAAGCGTAGAGGTTCGACAGTAAAGTGTATGCTGCAGGGTCATTAGGATCCTGCTCCATCACCATCTTTGCAGCCTGCTCTCCTATCACGATATTGCCATGGAGAGAGCACGCTCCAAGCAAAGTTCGCCAAACAAGAGCATTGGCCAGGAATGGCATCGAGTTAATGAAGTCCAGTGCTTCTACAATCAAGCCTGATCGTCCTAGGAGATCCACCATGCACGCGTAGTGTTCCATTCGAGGGGTTATACCATACTCTTTTTGCATTGAATCAAAATACTTTCTTCCCTCGGAGACCAAACCCACATGGCTACAAGCTGATAAAACAGCAACGAAGGTGATTTCATTTGGCTTCACTCCAGCCTCGATCATCCTTTCAAACATTTCCAGTGCCCTTTTTGCAAGACCATGTTTTGCATAGCCTGTGATCAAAGAAGTCCAGGATACGACAGTCTTTTCTCCCATATCAGCAAATATTCTACACGCTGCGTCCATGTTGCCACACCTCGAATACATAGAGATCAGTGCATTACGAACACGCAAGTTTGACTCGAAACCTGCTTTTATAATCCGAGCATGAAGCAACTCGCCCTTGTCTCCAGCGCCAATACTTGCTGCTCCGCTCAAAAGACTGGTGAAAGTAAAAGCATTCCCACCCATGCCACTGCTTTCAATCCGATTGAAGAGCTCAAAAGCAGTGTCGGGATTTAAATTCTTGGCATAACCGTCTACTATGGCATTGAAGGAAACCAAATTCTTCTCAAACATAGCATCGAAAGCTTTCCGAGCATCCTCCAGCCTACCTGACTGAGAATACATGCTAATGATAGAACTCCCGACTCCATCATCCGATACACGACCAAGTTTCACAGCCTGGGCATGAACCTGTTCACCAGTACTTGAGTCGGACAGATTTCCACAAGCCTTCAGAACACTGGCAAATGTGTAATGGTTCGGTGCCACAGGACCATGAATCATGTCGATGAAAAGCTCAATAGCTTCCTCATCACGGTCTCCGCTTTGCACATATGCTGCTATCATCGCAGTCCAAGACATGACAGCGGGATCCATTATCCGGTCAAACACCATCCTCGCATCATCGACAGTATCACGCCAACCACCACATTTCGCGTACATATTCACCAGACTACATCCAGCCCAAGAATCTCCCGTCCATCCCAACTTCACAACCCTACAATGCAGCTGCCTCCCCAACCGCAAATCCTCCATCTCAGCACACCCCGAAACAACACTAGTGATCGTAAACAGGTCCGGCACACACCCGCTTTCCTCCATCTCAATCAACAACAACACCGCGTCCTCCGCAAACCCCATCTGAGCCAACCTGGCTATCATCCCCGACCACACAACCACATCCCTCTCAGACATTCCGTCAAACACCTTCCTTGCGGCCCCCAATTTCCCAAATCCTTTCGCAAACATATCGATCAATGCCGACCCGACCATCACATCATCCAACCAACCATTAACAATCACATTCCCCATCAACATTTCCCCTATCCTCACATCCCTAACCTCGCCCGCTGCCCTAATCACTGCGACATAACAAATCCCATTCGGCGTAAACCCCGAAACCCTAACCATCTCCCCGAACACTTCCACCGCCTCCCTCGCGAACCCGTTCCGGCCCAACCCATTAATCATCGAGCTCCAAGAAACCAAATCCCTCTTCCCCTCACCCATTTCATCCCAAACCCTAAACCCCATTTCCCAATCCCCTGATTTCCAGTACAAATCAAGCAGCATATTGAAGAGAACCGTGTCGAATTCGAGCTGGGTTTTTAGGATTTGATCATGGATGAGGCGACCCAGAGGGAAATTTTTGGTTTTGATGCAGGATTTGAGGAGGATTGAGATTGGGATGAGGTCTGGGGTTATATTGTGGCGTGACATTAGGGTTAGTGTGTTGAGGGCGCCATTGAGGTTTAGGGTTTTGGCTTGGTGGTGGAGTCGGGTTCGGAGGTGGGGAATTGCAGGGTTTTTGAGGGGTTTTGGTGGTGGGTTTGGAGGGACTGTGGTGGCGGTGGAGGGGAGGGAGAGGGTGAACATGGTGGTGATAACGGTCTTGCGAGTGAAATGGTGTGACTGATGTTTACAAAGGATAAGGCACTCAATGTTATGAGTGATCAGAATGTTGCGAGAAGCTGCTTAATATGAGCAGACAAAGCTAACAAATATCAATAGGTCGGAATGAGCCTCTACTCGGCAAAGCCATGTACTAAACCATCGCCACCTTGATGCTTTAGTCAGGATGAGATGAAAGGAAAAGATGTACGAAATATTATTTCTGTTATGAATAAAGGAAAGATTGTTCTCCCAAAACTGGATAGTACAGAGTATGAATATGAGGGTTGATCATGAAAAGGATTCGTTTGCCTTGCAAATGCTCTACAACAAGGTTCCAGTACTGCAGGATGCAAACACACTACAAGAACAGAAGATCACGTCCCCTGGAACCCATAAATGCGTTCCTCTCCGTCAAGAAAGGGGAACCGTAAGAATGCTTTCTGGGTTTGGACTTGGCAGCAGATAAGACTTTGCCGATAATGCCACACATGAGTCCCAGGGCTTGTTGAACAAAATGGCATGGAATGACTGATGCAGAACTTCGAAAAAAATTCCTTAAGTGCCTTAACAAGATCATCATTGGCAACGAGAAGGGACTAGATTTCGGTGTCGAAGACTCTTATCATCAAGTTGGAAACCGCACTCCGAGCAAAAGGGATATAGCTCAAACTGTACCTGTAAAGCGGAAGCATTGAAATTTATATCACAAGCGATGCAATAAACTGCAACTGATCATCCACTATGACTAAGGGATGCAAATACATGGTGTCTATTGCATAACATCTTACTGTGATAGAATTATGTGATAAGTAAGCTTACAATGACAAGCAGATGATCCAGACATGTACAAAAGCAAGGACACAGTGAATACCAGAAGAAAGGCCTTAATAAACAAGAGTCCTGTAACTTCAGACCACAAACTCACCAGACTAGAGCACAAATCTCGCAGATGATTGCCAATATGGTAAGTATCTTGCTATGGATCTAGAATAAAAAAGAAAAGAAAGAAAAGTTAGAGAACCAGGTCGAGGTATTTCATCAGTTTGAACAATATTGTGATCCTTTTTGTTTTTTGTTTTACAGGAGACTCTCTAATGAAGCAAAGTAGTAAGAAGGCCAAAAGGGTCAAAGAAAAATCAAATGCACACGGTAAGGGTAAATATCACAAAATTTGTACATGAAATGAACAAGTAAAAAAAATTTCTTACTTACCAATAGAGCACAGATCAAAGCCAAAACCACAAACCCTATGTACACGGCTGTTGCGTAACGCCGGACTGGGTCAAACATCATTCGTAATTGTTGTGTAGGTCCAATGATGAAGGCTGTGCTGCCAGAAAGAGAATCAAGCACGAATTTGAAAAGAGGATAGCACATACAAAGTCCTTTCGAACAAATCCATATGCTGTCAAAAAATCGCCGAACAGCAGATTTCTGCAGTCATAAAATGAGCATACCTTCCAACTGCCAACACATTGCCAAACGTGAATAGAAGAGCAAACTTGATGGGCTTGGCAAAAACAATCAGAGACTGCAAGGAAAATGAAAACATAGTAATTGCATAAATGAGTTGCAGAGAACAAAATACAAGGACTACAGATGACATGCATCAAACCTTTGTCAGCGACTAGGTTTTTTTTTTTTTTGGATTCTTGGTTGTTGTCATGGCAATATGTCAAGTACGAAGAAAGGTTGCTACTTTAGTGTTCATAAGCTGGTCACTCACAGACTCCTTCAGCAAAAAAGTGCGAGAACCAGATGATCACCTTCCCATTTAGAGGAAAAGGATATGAGATCAATCTTAGTTTCAAGCTTAGCCGATGGACCATCATTGGCACTCCAGAGTAAGTATCTTAATCTAAACCAACCGACGTCAACAATATGCTCTTCTTACTCATACCATTACTAATTTACACAACAGAAATTCCGACAATGCTTGTCTGTCCTGTTCTTTTGAGATAACCAGCCCATGCCACAGCTCTGACTCTAAACTCTTGGTTTATCCCATATGATTCCTGCAACAAGAATTGCTTCAAGTTCTGCACTTAGAGCAATATATGGGTTGCCCTTGAGGACTTGCTATGTATTTTTAGCACCCTGCTTGAAGTAGTAGCCAACAAAACTACCTCATTGCAATTTAAACATCTCGTTCATCTTCTCAAAACTTAAAACAGAAATGGTGTATACATATAGCCGTCCACAAGTCTTCACAGAAAACTCTGGATTACTTCATACTAGCTTGACACAACATCCTTGACATCCAGATCGGAGCACCTCTAATAGAGCACTCTTAGACAAGATACAATTAGAACTAAGTCAGGCCCGTCTATAAACAATCTGAAAGGAGAAGTTGATATATAACACCTCAGAAACTATGGGCAAACCGGCAAACCTTTTCCAGTTCATGCTTACCTTACCAAGTTCAAGCAATGAGCCAATGACCAATACATTTACAAGATGCAAACAAGAACAGGCTCAATCCTATGCATCCTGAATCAATGGATCGACAATAATACATTCTAATACACTGTAATCAATCCCTACTAATTCCAACACCCACATATCCTCGACTGAAGTCACACAACAGAAACGCCACAGCAATCAATCCCCCTCACAATCTCAAAACCCAGCAAGCACCAAAATCACAAATCAGTTGATAAACCCATTTCCTACCAGGAACATCAAAACGAAGCCAACCACCAAGCATCCACCGAACCCATACATCCTCTGTCAAACACAAACCAAAACACAACATCCCAAAATCAGACATAACCCAAAACGGCATCTATCGATTTGAAACTTTTAATAAGCAAAATCCAAGTGGGTGTTGCCTGAATCGGAGAAAGATTGCAGATTCCATTGATATCCTCATCAAAGAAGCTCTCTCCCCTCTCTTCTTGTCTTTCCTCGTCTTGTGATGTGAAAATGGATCGACTCAGTTTCCACATTGCTTGCGATTTGGGTCGATTTCGAGGGGATTGGATCGATAGAGAAGGGTTTTGGACGAGGAAAAGTGAGGAGGGTTCATTCAACAATGGCTTTCAACTGTGATGATTCGAGGGGTACTTTTGGGGCTTTTGCTTTGCTTCAGTTTTCCATTTTTGTAACATCTTCGTGAGACTGGAAGAACCTGCATCCAAGTGTAACGTATTCTTGTAAATACTCCTCGGCATAGTGAAATAGTAGAGTAAAATTTTGTTATTTATTGTGTTTTTATCCGTGAAATGTTTAATGTTTGTTTTGTATTCTCTCTTATCCAAATTAAATATAATATTTTTTTAATTATTTAAAATAGAATAAAGATTTCTTTCTATTATAATATTTAATTATAAAAAATAACAAATCAATCTCATTTCACACACAAGTAAAACCCTAGAAAAAAAGGTTAAGAAATAACATTTGAAAGATTTAATTTCAAAGAGATACCAATAACTTTCATAAATTCTCATAATGTACGATCTCATCCTTACCCCAATCCCATCCCAAAAAATACGCCTATAAAACAAAATAATATGTGTATAAAAGATAATACATTACTAAATAAACTAATACATCCGTCTGAATTCGGGTGGAACAAATAGTCCATTGGATGAAACTAATACATCTATCAGAATCCGATCGGATGGAATTAATACATCTGTCAGAATCCGATCAGGACAACTATTATGTCCATCAGAATCAAATTTAGTGATACTTCATTGAAAATAAGTTTAATGAGTGATATATCCTTGGAAATAAATCTGTGAAAAAATATTTGTAGGGAATTTTCACCAGAAAATTATTACTTCTTTATCAAAATCCATAGCATTCGTATAAATTCTCGTATGGGTCAACATATTACATTTAATTTGTGTCGGAGGAAGTATCATTTTTGTTTTGTTTTGGGTTTTTTTTTCTTTTTTCTATTGAAACTTTATTTTTAATATTTTTATGTTTTTTCATTGATTTTATTTTTTATAATGTACTAGATCACTAACCCGTGCACTACACAACCAAATTATATTAATTAAAATATAATTATAATTTATATCCATATCATTTAAAAAATTTTGAACTTATAAATCGTCTTATATTTTTAGCATAACTCCTATATCATATTTCAAATATAGTTTGATCTTTCATAAAATTTTAATATTTATAGATGAATTGATCTAACTTTTTAAGCTATATATTAATATTTCTATGCATTTTTTATAATATAATATTCAAAGTCGTTTTTTAGATAAAAATTAATGATATAACAAAAGATTAAAGATCCATTATAAATATCTGTTAAAATAAATTTATTTTCATAGAATATAGAGATCATTATAATTAGATGATTAAAAAAAATCTAGTTTTATTATAAAGGTTGATTATTTTCATCGCATAAATTATCAAAAACTATAATCTTTCAAAAATAATCCTAAAAAATACATGTGGGATTTTATTTACCAACAATTACAATTTCACATGCACAATGTGAACGTCAATGAGGGATCTGGTGGCGTCGGCCACGATGGAGATTGAGATGAAACGGACGTTAACGACATCGTTAGCAAAGGAGCTGATGAGACTCGAGGTGCTATAGTGAAGGGTCGAGTCGAAGAGCCGAAGGTCTTCGAGAATTGGATTGATATTTTTTGTGCATCTCAATTGGGATGTTTAGCTTGTCAACGATTATTTATATGCAAATCGTAAGCTAACAAACACTGAAATTATTGGAAAAGAAGTGAGATGAGTGCATCTGAGGGTTCGATCAATGTCAAGAACCAATATTCTTGTGAAGTGCTGAGTGTTGAGGATATGCGTAAACAGGTTTACCCACATCGACCGTGGAGAAATAGAAAGAGTAGAATATATATATGAGGAACCCATATGCTTGGGTTTTTGGGTTAACAGTTGGACTCAGTTCATATGTGTATTCTACTCAGGTCTAGTTAGGACGTGGTTTCCTCCTTTGGGCTCTCCCCCAAATCTTAACAATTAGTATCAGAGCCCATAGCTCGTTGGGCCAGGATATTGGGCAGGGACATGCAGGTTAAGGATCCCCTGGTGTAGAGCACAGCGAGGGTTGATCAAGTGCGTAAGTGGCCCAGTCCAAGTATGCGGGTAGATAAAACCCATGGATTCATGCTCAAGGGAGAGTTGGTGATATGAATGGACTCACACATAAGGAGGAGATTGTTGAGGATATAAGTAAGCAGATTTACCCAGAGTAGAATATATATATGAGGAACCCATATGCTTAGGCTTTTGGGTTCATATGCATATTCTACTCAGGTTTAATTAGGAAGTGATTTTCTCCCTTAGACTCTTCCCCGAATCCTAACACTCAATTCCAATGACAAGCCTTCACGAACACAATCGTGAGAGTTCAATTGCTCTAAACCAAAACAATGTTTGGGCATCCAAGCAGATGTATTGTTTTTTTTTCCTTTCAGACATTTTTTTTTTCCTTCAAGCGGTTTTTTTTTCCTTCCCTTCAGGCGCTCTGTTTTTTTGCATTATGCGATCTGTTTCGTTTTAAATTGACACTCTGTTTGAGATTCTGATGAGATGTCCGAATTCCAACAAGATGATCGGATTCCGACAACGTCTCCGACGAGATGGCTAGATTCCTACGAGGTGATGATGATGATGGAAGTTGGGGTGGATTCGGGGATGGATATGGGATGAAGAAAATATGAAGTTTGAATATGTTATTTCAAATTTTGTATGGGTTAAGAATTATGTTTCCTTGTATAGTTTTTTGGATTATTTTTATCTCTGTGCAGTTTTGGATAAATCATCCATAATTTTACATAAAGTGTTAGATCTCTTTTAACTTTTTTTAGAAGAGGCTTTTTAAAAATTGTTCATATTTAATCTTGGACCGTTCAACTAATAATCAAAGATCTAAATTTAATTATAAAAATATTTTTTTAATTTAAATTACATGAAATTACTTGATTGTCTTTTATAAAATTTAAAACGACGTAGATGTTCTGTCGTATCATGTCGTTTGCGAGATCATTTATCATATAAATGATTTATCATCCGAATATTTGTGTAATTATATATATATATATATAAATTTGTTTTGAGTTTTAAAATTTTAAATTGCGATATCAAACAATATCTAATTTTTATTTTATGTGTATCTCAATACTCTACAAATTCCGTACGAGTTTTAACTAAATTCCAGGATCTTAATACACATCCAGCTTACTAACAAAAATGCATGGAAGTCTGGTGAAAGATTATATGGTTACACTAATATGTACCCTTGAAACAGTGTAACTCAACCACACGGTCTCTTGGTTTGAAATCTCTTAAACGTTTTCATGTTCTGTATTCTTCTCACTTCAACCACAACAAGAAGGGGCATATTCGTCTTTTATCCTTGTTATCCACCAAAAGTCTCCTCCTCTCACCGATCCAACAAATGAACAAAACAAAACCCTCATCTCTCTCTCACATCTCCTCCGTCCCCAAATACCACCACACGTGGCCGCGCCGCCTCCCTTCCCCCTCACCGGAGCCCTTGCCGCCGCCTCCATCTCATCTCCGACCACCGCCGAACCGAATTAGGGTTTCCGCTCCAATCCGATTGCTCCACAATTCCTCGATTCCGCATCTGGCCTGTTTGATTGATTTGCTCCGAATCCGCAATTCAGAAATCGGGGTTTCGGCTTCGTGGTTTCTTCGCGAATTCGTGAATCATTTGCGTGGATATTGGAATGCCGGGTGAATTGTGATTGGATTTGTTGGGAGGAGCTTGTTGGTGGAAGTTAGGCTTTCGAGGCTTGGAATTGGCGGTGAGCGATCATGCCGAGGAGTTCAAGGCACAAGTCGAGCAAGCACGGGTCACGGGAGAAAGAGTATTCGGATTCGGAGAAGGAGAGGGAGAAGGTGAAGGAGAAAGAGAAAGAGAAAGAGAAGAAGGAGAGTAGTGGTGTGAAGGAGAGGAAGGGGAGAGAGGAGAGTAGTAGGGCTGTGAAGGAGTCTGCTGCTGGGGAGAAGAGGAAGGCTGATGTGGGCAGGACAGGGAATGGGGTGGATGAGCATGGAGGATCTTCGTCGAAGAAGAGGAGGGAGAAGGCGGTTAATGATGATGATGATCGATGGGCAGGCGGGGAAAATGATTGTGGGAAATTGGTGAAGAAGGAAGGGAGTTCGAGGAGTGGTAAGTCGAGTAGGAAGGAGGATGGAGTTGATGAGGGGAAGAAGAGCGGTGGGGGTAAAAGTGAGGGGAAGCATCGGAGGTCTGAGAGGAAAGAGAAGGGTGAGAGAGACAGTGGGTCGGAGCGTGATAGAAAGGTCAAGGATGGTGCCAAGAGTGACAGTTTGAGTGAGGGGAAGGCGAGGGATGATGTCGTTGGTGAGGGGAGCAGAAAGGTGGTGTTGGAAGAAGATAGTGCCGGAAAACATGAAGCGGCAAATCTTGGTAATGTGACCAACTCGACTGCTTGATGCATATGATTGGAACGTTGCCTGTACTAACCTAGCAGTAAACTATACTCTACTGTAAGATTTTGTATGTTCAGAACCATAAGATTAGGTCTTCATATATATCTTGCTAGATTGGCTCAAGTCCTTTGCATTTGTAGTTGGTTTAACTGATCTGAGACAAGAAATTAGACATCTAGGCTGTTTAGACTCCCTCGTAGTTTTTCAGGTGATTGGGGTTGTTCTAGGCGTTTGAGATGCGGTAAGTCTTAGTGTGAAGCCAAGATGTATGTGTGAATATTCGAAAGGTGACAATTATGCCAATTAACAAGAGATCACGAGATAATGCCCAGAATCCTCTATTTTGAGATGCAAGTCTGGCTAAACACTGACTATAGCGTCTAATTGGGACTGACCGATGTACAAGTATCCAAATATCTGTTGAGCGGCTGTTGTCGTCAGAGGAACCTGTATCATTGGTTATGAGCCTAGTAACTGAATATGCCTGTGAGGATAATTCAGCAATCCTAAGGAACAATCTGCAATTGAGAAAAGTCACTAAAAGAATGCAAGGGCAAATGCATTACAGCACGATGCAACAAGTACTTCGGATGATGGGTTTTACATGGGAAAAATAATTGTTATCAATAGAGGAGTGAGCTGAAGCAGTTAAAGTCTCTGGAGACAGTGGAGGCATTGGAGGCGGCCCCAAATTTCAAGTTATTTGCGCCTCTGATGCGTGTTTATTTATTTTTATTTTTATTTTTGTGAGACTCCATTTTCTGTAGAAAGTTCAGGACATAGTTGAAGTTACTTGTTTCCCCCTTTTATGAAAATTACGTTTAACATGAGTACTTAGTTTTCTCAAGTACTATTTGCATATAATTGTGAAACCAGGGAAATATGCTATGCTTTTCATAAAAATATTTTTTTCCCCTTGTGACTGGTCATGAGATGCTTTAGGAGATACTTCTATGACCGCTTAGATGCTTGCTTTTGGAGCAAAAACATAGATGGATGGGCTAATATGATTCCTTTTGGGAGTTGGCTGAAATTGGGCCTTAATATGATTATGGTTTTGATAAGGAGAGTTTGTATTTCCATCAATGGGATGCTTGATAAAACTGTAAAACCAATTGATGTAACACAAGACAAGGTGGATAGCTATGTTTGTTGTTTTGTATTTGCTGGTTATCTCACGGTCAAGAGTGGTGCTCGATTTTCTTTTGTTCAATATTGATCATTTCTTCTTTTACTTTATATTTCTTTTGCTTTATTTTCCAGAAGAAATTAGCCAACTACTTTCAACATGAAGGTAATTCTGAACTGCATATTTTTAATGTCATTATTTTTTGGAAGGGATATAATTCTTCAAATTTGGGCCTTATACATTTGATGTCTTCCTGCGTAAATTCTACACAACTCCTAATCATGGATAATTTTTCTTGATTTCCAATGTTTCTATTTTCGATGTGATTCTGGGATTCTATAATACTACATGCGTTTATGTTTTGGACTATTTTCGAGTATATTTTTTGCCTTGAAAACATTACCAGTGATGTGCAGGTATAGGAGTGTGGCATGTCTTATGCATTAAGGTGACCTAACATGATGCTTCTTGTTGTCTTCTTTTTGTTCTAAGTGGAACTTAATAGTTATCCCTAGTGCATTCTGTGATATCTTAGAGAAATTTTTTTTTTTTTGAAATTCACATTTTGCCTCGCCTCTGTTGTCACTTCACTTCTAATGTGTTAGCATACTCTGATATCCACTATGTTGTATCTGAATGCATTGCTGTATTCTTCAGCTTTTAGATATGGATTGCCTCTGTCATGATGGTGTGAATATCTATGAGTTTGTGCGATGATTATTAACACAACTTGTATTGCTTTTCATTCTTTTATAAGAAATTGTCTCATAGATGATGTTTTTTTCTGCTGGATCAGGTTCCATTGCCCAGGATGACATGCTGAAATCTGAACACGGGAAAGAACTTGAAAAACGAGTAAGAAAAAAGAGGGATGTCCATGGGGATGACGATAGACATAAAGGTGTTGTTCTTGATGTTGATGATAAACACATTTCTTCCAAGGATGAATCTTTCACAGTGGGAAAATATGATGATGAGATTCCTAGAGAGAAGTACAGAGATGAGCTTGACAAGGATGCTAGACGCCAGTATGAAAAGCAGAGGGAGTTTGAAAAAGATTATAGGCACCAGGATGATAAAAAGAGGGATGCTGATAAGGATGATAGGCGTCAGGATGAAAAGCAACGGGATGAGCGTCATCCAAGGGATTACACTGGAAGCAGGTCCGATAACAAGTATCTGAGGAATGATAAGAAAGAGAAGCACCAGTATGATGATAGTGATCATGAGAGGACTCGTCATGACCACAACCATTATGATCGTGAGCAGGTGTCTGATGAACGAGGTCATGATTCTGATCGGGATAAGCATCGTGACCATGACCTTGGACGGGGATATGATCGTGGTCGTGAACTTGTCCGAGAATGGGATAGGGATCGAGACTTGGATCATGAACGGGATCGTGACCGTTACCATCGTGATTGCGATCGTGACCGCGATGAAGTTCTCGACCGTGACGAAGTTCGTGATTGTAACGGTGACCGAGATCGTGACCTTGATCGAGAGCGTGACCATCACCATGACCGTGATCATCATCAAGTTCGTGACCGGGATGTTCGTGATCGTGACCGAGATAGTGACCGTGATCGTGATAAATTTCGTGATGGTGACCGTGATCGTGAGAAATTTCGCGATGATGATCGTGGTCGTGATAAATTTCGCAATAGTGACCGTGATCATGTCCGTGAAACCAAAAATGGTCGAGATTGGGACAGAAAGGACAATGATTATGGTTCACATCTTAAGTACAAGGAGGATGCAGGAAATAGGAGATCTCCAGATTATTATCACGATAGTCAGAACAAGAAGTTCAGAGGTGGAAAAACAGATGGTTATCAGAATGATAGGTCTAGAAGCGGGAAAGTAGATGACTATCATCCCGATAAGTCTCGATATGGCAGAATAGATGGAGACAGAGATGGAGAAGAGAGGTCTTTATCACGTAAGGGGCCTCTAGACAATGTATCTGGTAGCAAACGAGGTCTGTCTTCACCAAGCTCTAAGAATCACAGTGCTGTTGAAAAATACAGGTATTTGACATGAACTTTTTCTCATCTATACTTTGGTTACGGGTTATGTCAGTTGCGACTCTTGTGTTTTCTTTCTATTCTGTATCTTCAGGACATATTGTTTGTTGGGACTCATTGAACGTGTTTACTTTTCTTGGGTACTTGCCTATTAATCGAGTTTCTTCTCAGACATGCTACCCATGAAGATGGTAACCATGGAGATTCCTTGAGAGATGCAACCCTTTTTCCTGAAGAAAATGACAAAGCGTCCAAGTACTGTCCTGTTGGTAAGCGTGCCAAGTTTGATAACTATCCTGCAGATGTTTCTACAGAACGGTCTCCAGTGACTAGAGTTTTACCTATGGGGTCGAAGGAGCATTCTCCTTCTTCGACTAGCGTGGATCGCAAATTTATGAACAGATCTGATACGAAACATGGTCTTGATGCTGATGAAGCCGAGAGGAGGAGCGTGGGGTCAAATGCTGCAAGAGATTTCTCTGTTAATGATGATAGACAGAGTAGGGATTTGTCTTGGAAGAAATCTTTGACTGAGGAATACTCCCAGGTTGAATCTCCATATTTCCAGAGATCCAATCAGGGAAATACTTCCTCCCGTATTACTGGCCCACCCAGCTTCCGGGCAGGTGCAGATAGTCCTTTCTTAAGTTCAATGCAGGAAGAAGGTAGAGTTCCTACGCCTAGCTGTTATAGGAGGAGTGTTGATCCGAATGTTGCCAGAGCGCATGGGAATCCATGGAAAGGTGTACCTAATTGGACTTGTCCTTTACCAAATGGATTTATTCCGTTCCCGCCTGGGCCTAATATACCATCCCAAGGGGTCTTCCCAAACATGATGCCACCATTTCCATCTCCACCAATGTTTGGTGTTCGACCATCTAATGATATGAACCATCCAGGAATTCCTTTCATGGCCGATGCGGACATGTTTTCTGGTCATATGCGCCCTTTTGGGTGGCAGAATATGGTTGATGGGTCTGGTCCTCATTTCCATGGGTGGGATACAAGTAATAGTGCCATGAGGGATGCGTCCCCTATGTTTCGGCCTGGGCATCTGTCAAATGGCAGGATAAGGGAGACGAATGCTGACATCTGGAAACAAAATGGGGATATGCATCCGAGTTTTGGACCTGGTTCCCTTACAGATGAGAATAAGCCGAAGGCTTCCATGGATGAGGCTTTTTCTGAGCCGGAACCTCAGGGATCTCTTGGAGAAAATGAAGCTGAGAACCTGGAAAAAAGTGTTGACTCAAAAACGAACTTTTCACGAGATAAACAAACTCAGTCAGAGCCTACAGATGTTGCTGTTGCGAACTCCCTCGAGTCACCAGCAGTTGAGTCTACTGCGAACTATTTGGATTTATATCTTTCTAAGCTTGACATCTCAGTAGAGCTTGTGCAGTCCGAATTGTATGATCACTTGAAAAGCATGGAAATTGAGAGGCAGGAAGATATCGATGAAGACAACATGGAGTTTGCCTTGTTGGAGGTGGAGAATTTTATCATCTCTCTTTTGATCTTTTCCGTCAAACTTTCTCTTTCTCTCTAATATTCAAATATTATCCTGTTTTTTCAGGAACCGTTGTCCTCGGAATTCTCAGATCCATTTGAGGCCATTGTGCCCTTTCCTGCAGTTGAGGATTCGTTATTTCAGGTACAGTTGTTGTGTCTTTGTGTTTCATTTTGTTTCTACTACTCGAGTTAATGCCTTTAGTTATCTGTGCAAAAGACTATTTATATTGCTTAATGCCGGGAATAAGCCTGTAGACCTTTGTTTGTATCCACTGTCCGGGATAGTGGATATTTTCACTAAATCATAAGTTAGAGATCTGATCATACAACAGAAGAGTCTCTCTACTTATGTTAGCTTGTGTTGTGATTAGTTTTCTAGTGAAAAATCTACCATCATAGTTCTCCTTGTTCTTATGCAGCAAGCCTTGGAGTTGTACAATGCTCAAAGCACGAAGAGATTCCCACCAATGGCTCTGCAGGAGAACTTGGATGCTCTTCCATCAACTGAAGGGAATGGCGTTGAGCAAATCTCGGCCCCCAAGGACGACATGGAGAAGAAGTTGCTTCCGATTGACCACGAAATTATGGTGCATCCTGTTGCAGCTTTTGATTTGGATGCTCGATCAGTTTCAACTGCTGTCAACATCAATACTGATGAAACACATCTTCTGAATGCTGAGGTGCAGGCCGAAGCTTCTCCAAAGAACTTAATTTTGGAGAGGCAAACCCTTGATTCAGAGATCCCAAAGGGGCCTGCCCCTGCTCTATCTGACGAGCAAGAGGCTGATAGTATACCATCCCCAGAAGTCACTACCAATAGTAGTCACCAATCATGCGGTGAGATTTCCCCTTGTAATCCCATAACAAACACCGAGGCTGATGCCAACATCGTTGCACAGGACGAGTGCAATGCGGCTTCCTCTCATGCAGAGGATCAGGTGTGTGTCAAGGTAAGTGGTTCTTTGATTTTGCCTGGTGATTCTGTTAAAGTTAGCGAGGCTGTTGTGATGCCGGTATCAGATGAGTCGGAGTCGGTTATTAATATGCGGATACATCCTCCTGCTGAAAGCACACAATGAGACTATTTGCTTTTTATCGTTTTATTTCACTTTTATTTATTGTTTGGTGGCTAAGTAGTTTTCTGCTTTTGCCTATCCTGTTGAGTCCTCCATTTCATGAATAAAATTCCCGAGTTGACTGTTTCTCCGTTCATAAAGCATAATTTCGTGGAGGAATCAGAAAAGTGGTTTTTATGTTCAGTGGGTTTTTGCTGAAGAATTTCTTGACAGAGCATAGAGGCGGGTCGGAAATGGCTAAAACTCAAAATGTGAATACAATGGAGTGGAGCCTTGATATCATGTGTGATTGGATGCATAAAACTCTGATTGTCATGACACTAAGCGCAACTGGATACGTTTCTCACGAGTAAGCTAGATATCGAGCGTGTAATATTAAGTTGTGGAACCAAAAAAAATTGCGGGCATAAAATGAAGAGTACTTCTGCGTTGGGTCGAGATCTTCTATAAAGCCCTCCTAAGTTCACCCGTGAAGCAGCGGTTGAATTTCCCCCAGTTATGCCTTAACGTAGGGATTAACAACTTGTGTTGATACTGCGTATATCGGTGATCACATGGGATACGTAACCATCCCGTAAGCATGGTCTAGTCGAGGATCAGCTCCTGAGTCAATATAAACGACATGAAGAAAGCATAAATGAGGTTCGACTAAGTATCAGATGATTGTGTCAAATCTCTAATGGTACTGAAAAATACTCACTCCATCCCAAGGGAAAAAAAAAAAATACTGAAAAATATACTCATTCCATTCCAAGGAAAAAAAAAAAAAAATCAAATATTCCTTTCGTGTCACAATTTTACAATATATATATGTATTTGATATTATTCTATACGTATGAATATAAATCTCATTTTTATATCAAATCACGTCTCATCGTCTCGCAACATGTATTAGGTTGAAATACGTAATTTATACAATCATTAATGTTTCTCAATAACTTTATAAAAAAATTATATTTGATCGTCATTATACGTGCGTCAAATTTTACATTGACACGCATATAAAGTTAATCCGTTGCGATTTTTGTGAGATCGAGGGGGAAAAAGTATTTTTAGAAAGTGAATATTCAATACATATTTTGATGAACTTCGTTCTTACATTAGCTAATAAAGTATGATTGCCACGCAACCATCATCGGATGAAAGTAGTTAGCGTATACTTTAACTTGTTTAATTGTTTCATAATATCGATAAAATTTTATTTGGATAAATTTAATCAAAGAATTGTATTTTTTATGGGATTGGGACAGTGAAGGAGTATTGTCACTTAAGCAACTTTGATGTAATAGTTGGTCTATTGATCATAACATAAAATTTATTCCCACCCAAAACCCTAATCTTCTCAATATTAGGGAACTTGCTATGTATTTAGTCATGTTTATGTATCTGTATATACGATGTGTCTATGCAAAAGATGTATCAATTCATTATATATATACACACATGATGTCTTCTTGGAGATTAAAAGGAGTGCTAAACATTGAAAATTGAAAAGACAATGTATATTAATTTTTTGGGGAAAAAAAGATCGTAATGACATAGGTACGTTTATTGAAAAATGAATTGTTAAGATTAAAGATGATAAATAAATGACTAAAATTAAAAGATAATATTTCAATTTTAATCCTTATTTTATGTGTTATTTTAATCTTAATAATTTATTTATTAATAAACACGTTTTTGTTAAACCCTAATTTTTTCAACACAGGCAAAATCTCCTTCAAGAAACTTCAAGATTCTCAATAGTCATTGCCAAGGTGGGTGATGGTCAGCATCCTCTCCCTCAGTTACCAAATGATTATATTCACCCGAATCCTTACTCGCTTGCCCGTCAAGTCTCTGGTTCGCTTCAAGTCGGTTGCTAATAGATGGAATGCCAAGATCTCGAGTCCTAGTTTCATCAAATCACATCTTGCACACCACTTATCCTGCCCTTTTCCTCACGAACAACATATCCTCATCGAAACCAAAGTCAATGGATTGTTTGATTGCGCCATAGCATGCGACGAGGACGACGCTACCTATCCTACCTATTTGAATTACCTTGTTGAGGCAAATAAGATTCAGGTGGAAATTCCATATTGGTGCAGTATTATAGATTCCCACCATGAGCTGGGATCATAATATAAAACAAGATAAATCTAAGAATTGAGATTAAAATGTTATTTTTTAATTTTAACTATTCGTTTTTAATTTTTTAATTTTAACTGTTTATTTTTCACTATATATCTATGTCATGATATATATTCCCTTTTATTGTTTGGTTTGCTTGTTATATTGTGCGAAGGGAGTTGATGGTGATCATCTGCTCTATATCTTGAATCCTTCCACTCATATCTACGACCATGTCCCCTATGTTTATGAAGTTAATCTTTTTGCTCGCGTATCATACGACTTTGTGTTTATCCCGTCCTTTGACGACGACTGGATCATAGCCTTCAGTGACAGATGGTGCGGAGGTCATGGTGCGCATATATTCATTAAGATCTAATGAATGGAGGAATGTCTGTATTGAAGAGGATATGTTATTGACATATCTCGGAGATCGAGGAGTATTGGTCGATGAAACATTGTGTCGGGTGATCAGACGTGGGGCTTATTTTATGGAAATGATGAGTGATCGATCAATTATTGGATTCGATCTCATTGATGAGACAATGGATGAAGTGCCAATGCCTACTTATGAGATGAGTTTAGATGAATTCCAGTTGTGTGGTATAGATGGATCGCCTTTTGGTTCATAATCGAATCTGGCTTTGTAGTTGCAAAAGTTTACTTGATCAGTTAAAGTATCCCCAGGAGCCTGGGATGCCTTGTTGTTTCTGTTCTTATGATAATTTCTTGTACTATCAGTTCTGTCTTCTATGCTTCTCCATCTCCCAAGCCTCCAATGTCACAGTATAAAATCTCACGGCACAATCAAAAGCACCTTCAACAAACTTTAAGATTCACAAAATGTCAGGAGCAGAACTTGCTAGCTGCTATTTGTCGGGTCGTTCATCGTCATACGAATGACACTTATTCCGTTGGCATTATTATAAAGGAAAAAAAGGGGTTGATTTTGATGTGGGTTGTGTTGGTTACAACAAAACTGTATCTTATTTTGATGTGAATTGTGGATATTCTTTTAATTTTTAAAATACGGTGTATATAGTTAGAGATGCATTATGATCAAGATAGGATTGATTGCGGTTATGTTGGATGATTTTAAATTATTCATAACGCTCATGGTCATAAAATAGCAATGAGATAAGAGCTGTATTTGACCTACATGGAATGTCTTCTCGCATCTATTGCTGCCAGCCAAAATAGCATGCAGAGCATGAACAAAATTCTTGAGGTAATCTCCTTTTGTCTTCTACAATCATGATGATGAGCAACGGCTTGGTCTTATCTTTTTAGCATTGTTGTAGGAAAAAGATCCTGAATTTGATCTGATTTTATTTAGTTGAGTAAATAAAAAGTTGTAGAGAAAGAATATTACGAGTAAGATATGTGACGCAAGTAATTTTCCTAATATGATATTATTGTAAAAATATTTCGAAAATATATATTTTAACGCAATAAGAAAACCGATCATATCATATCTTACATATTCTCTAGTTCTATAAATAAAGTCCATGAGGTTGGGCTAATCATTCAACTCCATAAGTCATAATTTTGTGGAATCTATATGTGTTATTGGGTTTCACTTTCTTCTCTATGTCTGGAGTTCATAGTGATCTACTCAATGTGAGTACTAAAACTTCTCCAATGCACGGCATCGTGTGCTGGTTGAGCAAAAGAAGCCAGTTGATGAAGTACACCACATCACTGGAAGTCAAGACTATGTGGTGAGTTATATTGAAAGTCTGTCTTCGCCATTTCCCGCCAAGTAGAATAGCCTTTTTCTGTTATTTACCCTTTCAAAGCGTCTAAGCATATCTTGTTAGCTGCTCTTTTCTTATCTGTAGAACATTATGTTATCCTGATAATGCCACTGGAGTTTGGAACGAGAATGATGTAATGTTTTGTTGGACTAAGCTCTTGCATTCGTTAGGCTCTTTTTTCCTGTGATTGTTTTCCATTTGCTCGTCTTTGCTTGGTAGATTTCACTGATCTCGACGGTGAACTCGTATGACCTGTAGGCTTGAGTCCAGGAATCGTTATGCTGTTGCATTCATCTTGGAATAGCCTTGATTGCATTCATTTTGACATCATTTTTGCCATGGCGCAATGCGCATGTCTCTGCATCTCTCATAACATAAAGCCTACATATATACCGGAGTAACCAGCCATAGGCTTGTTCATACAGATTGTGCGCATGTCTCTGCATCTAAACATAAAAACGGAACTCAAACTAATAGCCGAATATGCCTGTTCGGTTATTCATACATTATATACACAAAGCAGGACTCAACTAGCAACGTTGATCGAAATAATCTAAACAAATTTTATTGTACATCGAACAAGGGTTCTACTAGGACTCCATGGGGGGAGAAGCCGGTCTCAGTTTTATTCAGCTGCTATCTACTTCTACTCCGATCAAAGGATTTTATTCAGCTGCTATCTACTTCTACTCCGATCAAAGGATCTAGACCGCAACTAATCTCTTCCAAGCTGTCCTTGTTCTTGCTCCCTCCGTGATGTCTGGTTTATCACACTCATGCATTCCTGCAGACTTCAGTTTCCTCAGTCCTCGCGAACCTTCCACGGATCCTGGGCTGGCTGTCGGCCAGTGCCTTCCTGCACGCGTACTGAAGAAGAAAAAATTGGGAAACATTAGAGAAAAGGAAATTCACATTCTTTAGGGTAGGTGCAGTCATTTCTGAGCAAGAAGCATTTGAAATGACACAAGAGTCGCGAACTGTTGCTTCAATGGCAGTTCGAGTCCTTTGCACAGAATAAACAAGAAATTTGCACGGAATAGAACAAGCATGCAAGTAGAAATCGCCTACCTACGCCGAGACTAACATCCATTTACCAGAGGAATATGTCAAAACGAGGATGCCACTCTCTCGGCCTCTAGCGGTTGGAAAGAGCAACAGTACACTACAAGGCTGCATGGTCCGAGTAAACGTACTTAGGCAACTGTCTCATGATATCTTTAAATTTTTCGGGGTGGCCATTTAGATTCTGATCAGCCAAACATGGCTTGTTTCTGCTTCTTCTTTTTTTCTTCTTTTCTTTTTCCCCGCAGGCCGCAGAAACTTCAAAATTTAACAATGAAAAGAAACATGTCTACGGCTAGCATTTACCTTGATTTTCCTTCCAAAGTTCCTCCTCGCCTTCTTGTTTCTATATCGAGAAAGCTTCTGCAGGCGATCCTCGGAGGTGCAGCTCCCAATGACCAAAGGCTGCTGAATAGGAGAATGGATGAGGCTTATATTGCCATTACCAAGAGTCTGTCACAAAAACTCAGTCAATGACCCAGGCCCCATCCTGTGGAAAATGGCCAGCCAACATCTAAACATTTCTCAGTTCGCGATCTCCATATCGGAAGGCAACAAATGCTCAATGCCAAACACATAACAAGATCCAATAAACAGAAACACTACTATGCATAATTTTGCATCAATTATAAAACGAATAGGGGAAAGCACACCATTTCCCTTAAAGCCTTCTCTCGCTCATGATGTCGTTGCTGAATTTTAGTTGCAGGAAGCCCAACACAGGCATGACACTCCGATGGAGTGCGAGACATGACTTCTTTCTGGTAATCTACTAGTAAAGATTATTACCAGGAGGCAGGGCGAAGGCACTTTTGACGGGTTGCAATGATATTTGATCCGCACAGTGCATAAAATTTTTCACTCTTCGTTGAGGGATATGTGAACTGTGCAACAATATATATGCCCTGATGCGAAAATGAAGAGAATCAATATTGGTTCTAACCTTGATGTCTCCTTCGCTCAGTGACCTCCTCATTCCGTAAGCAGCACCAAAGTTCAGCTCAGAGAAATCCAAGAAATTCGGACGAATTGAAGGTGGGTTCACCCACTCCATTGCAGTCAGACACCCCGAGCTGACACTCTTCTGAAAAGAGAACTCCGAGGGCAACTTGCTGTCTTCAGCCTGGATCATCTCGCTTTCTTCCGGTAAAGGAGGAAGCTTAGTATCCGAGACCTGAAGGAATGCATCTTCTACTGATGAGGTCCTTTCTAACATGTCCTTCGTGCATTCGTAGAAAATGTCGCTAAGAAGCTGCACACTTTGTAAACCCTCCATATCTGCTACTTTGAGAGCTTCTTCAGCTGGCATTATATCATCTCCACAAGACAGCAGCGAAATAGCTGCTGCAACAGGATCAATACTGAACATTGGTTCCTCCATGATAGGTTCCGGAGCTTTGAAAAGATCCCCATCTCCTCCCAAATCATATTCCGTGATAGTAGAGGTCTGAATCATGTTGCTCTGCATCAATGGAGAAAGAGGAAATCAGATAGGCGAAGCAAACCTCTCATGCTGATTGTCAGTGATTAAATCACAAGCAAGAACTATTTGAACCATGATTAGTCCATTAGCCCAAAACCTAAAGCGACTCATCGGCTAAAAAGTCAACGCCAATTATCATGCAAGAATTAGAACCTTCGACAAAACCTTCACATAGAATAAGCAGGAGCATGACACGAGCACAATTAGGTTCTCAACAAGTCAAAAGGGTTTCAAATATATAAATGGAATGATACAATGTCAAACTCTGCCGGAGAAATACAAATCTCTCCTTTATTTTCTCCTTTTAATTAACCCAACATTTCAGTAATCATTGTTTGAACCAACATAAATAGTGGTACAACCATATATAGTCATACACTAAGTAAAGAACATGATTGTAACAATTAATTCCATCTCGAAACCTCAGGATCAGCAGGATCTAAGAGAAATTTCATAAGAAGTTTCAAGCTTGATTGAGAAACGGCTACGATGAGCAAAACATGCTGCAAACAGTTTGAATACGCGTTATACCATGTTAGGATTGAGAAGAGCTCGACGAGAAAAACTCTCTGAATACCATATATCGAAAGACTAGGCATACAACCCAAGGCTCGAGCCAATGGGTTATGCACCGATGCACAGATGTACCTCACTATATTTTTTTTTTCCGATGTCCAAGTGGGAATCAACTCGTAGCTGGTTTCAACAAGCCAACAAGCCAAAAGCTTTATGGTAAACGAATACAAGAAGGCTGGCAGCATATTATATTATACTCTACCAACTAAAGGGAAGTCAATCAAACTAGTTAAAATACTACTATGGGGAGTACTCATCAAAGAGAAACGAAGTTGATTTCTCTTCTCTTTATCAACCATGGAAAAGCACAATCATGTTCTGTCCAAATAGATGCACCAAGAAATCCTACGATATCAGAGCAATAACACATGAGTGCGCTAACTTTTACCATTTCAATCTAGCTAAGGATTTCCATAAACAAGTTCTCATCTCAGAACATCTCAAGCACCTTAGCCATGATGCTCTCTTTCCAAGAACAAATAAGTCGACTTTATGCAACCACGGAAACGAATCCTTTAGAGAAGCTTTCTTCGCTTGTCACTGCACTGCTTTCCTCGAACTTTATCTTCCTCATAAGACTACAGTTGATTGGATATCGTAAAGCAAGGCTAACTTTCGGTATTTTTCCATAAGTATGATTCAAAAATAGTGTGCATCGATTCCAATAGAAAAGAACATCCTTGCACAAGCCATTGGTGGAAAACCATAGATGAAGTGGACGCAAACAATGACCACGATATAACTTCCCACCGACCATGATGCCATGCGAAAGATCTAACACATGAATAACTCTCTTTCTTATGTTTGAGGTACCTCGGATTATTATCAAGAACAAGAAATGTCAAGAAATTAGTTCTACTACAAGTTCAGACTGATGGGTAGAAGACCATTCTTAACGGAAAGACCAAAGTTGACAAGTTTCAGTCTCAAAGTCACAAGCTTAACCACGCCACTATCAGTCTCGGGTCCCAAAATTATCGTAACCTTTCGAGTTTCAGCCTATATGTTCTTCTCGTACTAATTATCAATACAGACAACCAGCGAAGGAAGCCTTTCGGGACAGATGCACTCATTTACTGTTGCAGTGATACTTCAAACTGAAACCACCAAAATCTAACACTCAAGCACAACAAGAAATGCATACCACTGAGAAACAGCAACTATTCAAGTACCAAAAAAGATCATTTCACATTCACAGCTCAAATCCTCACACTATGATCAGTACAAACAAGCAAAGAAGCCAAACCGAGAACCCATCTCAATGAAAGAAAAATCAAACAGTAAGTGACTCCTCAATTTCCATAACAGTAACAATTTCATCTACATGGGAGTGAATAACAAGCAAACAAGAACAAATCCACAACAAAAATCGAAATCATTAATGGGTTACAATGAATCAAGCCCACCCATTTCAACCCAAACCCTAATTGATGATACCCCATCACAACCATCAAAAACCCACACAGGAAAACCCTGATTCAACAACTGGGCAGTCCCAAAACCCGATCTTTTTAATCTGGGCAACCCAAAAACCAGAAAAATCCAACGAGAAGTTACACCCAAAAAGAAATCTCACCATTGAAGAGGTGGGTTTGTGAGATAGACAAAGCTCCTGAAACTGCTGCAATTCATGGTTGAAATTCTGATAATAAGGATACAAAATCCCAGCTTCAGCATACATTATCTCTTCAGATTCTTGAAGAACTTCCTTGATGTTGAATGATGCAACTGGACACACTGAGTAGACAAAGCAAGAATCTTGGGGATTAGAGATGGTTTTTATTTCACTTTTGGGTCTTCTAGTTTCTCTTCCTCTTGTGGTTGAGGTTTGATACTTCGATAAGTGAAGTGAGTTTTTATAGGGAGAAAGCGAGTGATGAGAAACGAATTGAGCGATGAAATGGGGCCTTGATATCAATTGGTTCACTTGTTTGTCTTGTTCTGTTTTGGGACTGAAATTCTGGGTTGCTTTGCTCACTTGGCACAGCTCCTAACATTATCTGTACAGTACAATTTTTGGAGCCCATTTGGTGTTCAAGAAATGCACTATAGGCTCTCAATTTGTAGTTGCTGAATGTCAAATTTTGGGAATGGTTTACCTGTTCATTGAATGATATTAAAAAAAAATTAAATTTTTAATAGAATTAATTCATCATGCTACATCATGATGTATGTGATATTGATGTCACAGGTTTGTATCTTATCTGATTCTTTTTATCATCTACTGAAGGCAGGTTGGTTATACGGACTCAATTTTCATAGTGATGTTACTCGTATTTGAGGAATAAAGTATTCATGCATGTGGGAAGACAAAACAATCTTTCGCTATCACGACCTAGAAGCATGATTGAAACATTAGAACCTAAGTTCCTGCTTGAGAACATGAATTCATCAGATTTATTTTATATAAATCTGATGAATTTATATAAAATATAATAAAAAAATATTTTTTTAATGATAGTGAGATTTATCGTAGCATTTGTGAAAAGAAATAATTTATATATGATAGCAGGTAATGATTGTTTTGATATTTTTTTATATAAAAAAATTATTAAATATAATATATTATATATATTTTAAAATAATTTAAATAAACAAATATTACATATATTATAGACCGGAGAGAATATAAAGTTTTGTGTGTCACACCCCTCTCAAACCTTATATCTGTCAGACAAAATTAAACATGTTTTATCATGTGAAACACCGTAACCAAAACCCTTCAAACTACGCAAGGTATCATGCTGATTGTAACAAATGTCCTGATTAGCTCATTTTACATGAGCTCACACAAGTGCGTGTGATGTTAGTGGACTGTGGAAATTTACTAAAGCTATAAATTTTACATAATCTTCATAAAAGAGATCACGATACAATGCACAGATTCGTTGCTTTTGAAATGAACAATATATTATCGGTTCAGAAGACAGATATGGGTCGATTTCGTATTTATACTACAAAACAGAACTGAAAAATTGGCACATATAAACGATGGACCATAGAAAATGAGAATCATATACAGTAATATTTTATTTTATGTTTTTCCTAAAAACCATGTATAGAGATTTTCTCAAAAAAAAAAAAAAAAAAAAAAAAAAAAAGAA